>JAJIBD010031912.1:0-45369 GCA_021461705.1 Cryptotis parvus | reverse complement strand
TTGTTGGAAACAGCAGTGCCAAATTAGAATTGAGCATTGAACATGAGCAAAAGTGATATACATGATAACCCTAAATGTATGTATTGCAAGCCATAATGTGTAAGAGAGGGAGAAAGAGAGGGGTAAGAGTGAGGAGAGAGAGAAAGAAAAAAAAAAGAAGAAAAAAAGAAGAAAAAGAACAAGAATATGAACAAGAAAAAAGAAGACAAAGGAAAAAATAAGAAAAAGTGTCTTGTCAGTAGAGGCAGACTTGGAGTAGAGAGGGCATCTGGAGACAATGGTGTTGGGAAGGGGCATACCAGTGAAGGAGATGTAGGCAGTTAGAGCGGGGGCGTTGGGGGGGCTGCATGGCAATGAACTATCCCATGAGACTGTCACCTTTTGGAACCAGGAATGAAGGTTGATCGGACCCATTAACTAATAATGAACCTGAGGAAGCTGGACCAACCTCCTTCCGCACAGCCCTTAGCCCCCACCAACCTTTGATTGACCCAGCAGAAGATTCCAGAGCATCCCAACCCAAAGGGATAAAAAAGCCCCTTTGGAAATCAGTCAGGTCTCGCTCTGCCTTTGGACAGCCCGTGTGTTCTCCCTTAGTGTGTTAATCTCTCTCTTTCCCTCCTCCTTTGACCATCCTCAAAATCTTTATAAAATCTGTCATACTTCACTGCTCCTCAACTGCTGAAAATTCTTTTTTTTTTGTGCGAAGAAGACAAGAACCCTAAGGATATCCTGGGTAATCCCTAGGACTGACTTTTTCTTTCCTCAAAAAAGCAATTCTCGTTCCAACCTGAGTCTGTGACTCCCAAGAAATCCCGGTGGTGGGGATCAATTCCCGTAACTAGAGATCAAGCGGACATCAGGTGTGGTTTGTGACCACCTCATGGGGGCTGGTGGGGCTGAAGTCCACACAGTGTGGGGGCTCATCATAGACTTTATCTGTCCTAAGCCTGCCCAAAGTATCCCAGGAGGCAGAGGTGGCTGGGGGAGAAAGCGAGCCATCTCTCCCCCCTTCCTGCCTCCCATGTCTCCCCTGGGGGTTCAACTACATCAAAGGAATGGGTGCTGGAACACTACATACTGACACCCAATCATGAACAGCTTTGTATTTGTCTAATGACAGTATAATAAAATTCAGTGGAAGAAAAAGAAAGAAGGTCACTTTTTTTTGTAAAGTAGGTTAAACTTACAAAACTTTAACCAAACTTTCAAATCATGATTTGAGGAATTTCCTCAAAAGTAAAAATATATTTCTAACATGGTCTTGGGAATTTTAATAAACATCTAGTGTCTTTTTCATTATTTAGTATTATCAAATGAAAATTGAAAAAAGAAAATTCATCTTATAATACTTCAGAACATTAAGTAAGAAATTACAATGAAAAAAAAAAAAAAAGGAGCAAATCTGCTTCCGTTTGAGAATGATATTTTCCCCTTTCAGTCAAGAAAGTTTATCCACTAGTTTGAAGAAAATTCATATCTTCATGTAGTGATTCTTCTTTTGGATATCTATTAGTGAAAATGAGCTGGTTTCCATTTACTTGATCATTGTTTCTCTGCTGGAATTAGGCCATAGTATTTTCATGGGACTGTCAATTTTAACAAAGGGGATTCCTGGTAAATTTTTGTATCTTTGTCCCTTGAACTAATGTAGCAGCACTTCTAGTTACTGTGACAACTTAATTGTCATCATATTTATAAGGTGTTATTCCGGACAATTGTTGAATATTTTTCCCATTTTCTTTTCTTTATCTTTTTTAATTTGTTTCAATGTACCTTTCAGTCTTTATTAGGAAAAATCCTAAAGTGATTTTTCCTTTAATTTCCAACCCTTCAAGTTTTTAATTGGCTTTTCTAGACTGTTGAGTTCTGGGTAAATAAACTATGAAGTTGGAAATTGTTATAAATTATGTTATGAGATATAACTGTTTCTGTGTTATTTGAAGTAATCATTAAATAGTTAAGGTAGTTTTTAACATTTTCTTAATTTTTTGTTGTATTTATTAGGAACATATATACATCAACAATAACACAAAAACAAATTTACCTGAGCTGATAGGATTTTTTGAGAATCATATGAAAATTTACAAAACAGAGACTTTGAAGATTAAAAGATAGTTCATTATGTTACAAGAAAGAGTTGATGGGCCTAGCAGCCTTCCCAGTTATCCAGGTTTATCCTTCTACTCCTTTACCTGTGAACAGTGTTCCAGTTTCCTGTCCCTGCTTCATCTATATGGCAAAGGTCACAGTGCTTGTGCCTCCTTGATCCCATGTACTCTCTTTCTCAGTATCCAATCAGGTACATGGGGATGGTTGAGACTCCAGGTCAGTAATAACTTTCTAGTTTGAGCCCTGCCTGTACTAGAGTTCCCCTAGGTATGTTACATAGCCCTGCTGTATTCTGTCGTCGCCAAGATAACCTCTAATATCGGCCCCCCATGTCTGGGAACAACACCCTCACTTGACCCTGGAATTCCAAAGAAGAGAGAGGAAGAGAGACTAGAGTACATAAGGTTGGAGAGAAGTGCATAGATATAAAAGACAGGTAAAGGGAGACACAGGGAGAGAAAAGAAGAGAAAGAGGGACAGGGACAGGGGGGAGAGAGTGGGAGAGATTGAGAGAGAGGGAGGGGTTCTGGGGGCTGCCATTCGTCTACTGCTAACTCCCATCCTCTGCCATCCCATTCTCCATTCTGAATGGCTCCCTATTTTTATGGTTAGAGATTTGAAGAGGACTGGCACTACACATTTCTGTTCTGCTGTATCAGTGTTAACAATAGTGTCCTATTAATTACGACTTGGATTTATCAATGGTGTCATAGTAAAATTTGTGACAGTAGTCATTCTCAAGTAGGACCGGCTTGTTTAACTATGAAAGCATTATTTGTATATCATGGATGAGTACCAGATTTTCTCAAGTTATTTACCTACATATATTGAAATGACTATGTAATTGTCAATTTTATATAGTTAATTATGTTGCATTTTTACCACACTTGGCAGTGTTAACTGCTTATTCCCTGGACCTGAGCTCAAAGATTACTCCTGGGTGCTTCTTAGGGGATCATATGAGATGCTGGTGATTGAACCTGAGTCAGCTCTTTCTGTGTAACACAAGACCCTATCCGCTGCACTATTCCTCCAGCCCATTAGTGAATCTTTATAATGTTAGCTGTTACATTGCTGCATTATGTTGAGTGTTTATATTCTACATGTTTATATGATTTTTTATGTTTTTTAATACAGTATCAAATTTATTTTCTTGACCACTGATTAATTTCAATGACAACTACTATTCATGGCCAGAGGCTAGAATAAATTCTAGATTGGGCGTTCAGACTGTATTTTTTTCAATTATGGTCCTTTCCCATTATCTTCTGATGTGATTTTGGAATCTGAAATTATAAGAGATATTTTGTTCTGCATTTCATTGGCTATGTTTAGTTTTTAAATGGCTCTATGAGTGCTAGCTATCAATTAACATTTTATTTTTTTTTTTTTGTCCTGAAAGGCCACAGTTTATTTTAGCATTTATTTTGATCATTTTAGGGAAAGGGAAGCTATTTCAGTGTTCCTTAGAGGGAAGATGTTTATATTATTTTACTGGGGGTGGAAGGAGGTTCCCAAGTAGTGTTAAAGGACCTAGGTACCACTCTGATAAATAAGAGTGAATGGACCTGGGGCACTGTGCTACTTGGTTCCTGAACACCAGGGATCACTGTCACCACACATGACAGTGTTCTGTGGATATAAGTGCAATATCTGGAGGCTTTTGTGAAGTCCTGTCATGCCAAGCAAGAAATTGGGTCCCATGAACAGATAAACATGAAGCCCTGACATGATTGTGTCTTTCCACCCCTGTTTTACGTTTTTTCTTATCCAATCACTTGGAGCATCAGGCACCACCAATTAGCAGAGCACAGCTAATTGAACTCAGGAGATGTGGTGGCACTGGGGGCTTGAACTCAGTCTCACGCTTTAAAAGGCTCAATAGCTAAAGACTCACTTTCTGGAGCCGGGTGATAGCCCGGTGGGTAGGGCGTTTTCCCTTGCGCTGCCGGCCCATGCCGGCCTGGGTTCGATCCCGGCATCCCATATGGTCTCCTGAGCACTGCCAGGGAGTGATTCCTGAGTACCTCTGAGCATTGCTGGGTGTGACACAAAAAGCAAATAAATAAATAAATAAATAAATAAAATAAAGACTCACTTTAGCTAAGCGCCTTCCCTTGGCATCCTAGAATTATGTGTTTTTATACCTATGTTTCTGTTTTGCCTGAATTGTTATTTTTAATTCTTTGTAATAGAAAGTTTATCTATTGTCTCTTTTTTGTCTGATTATGCCCACCTGGTTTAACATTGGATTTTCTATAATTTGCAAGCTTGGTGAACAGAAGTTCCTTTCTTCTTCAATTTTGTTTTCTTTTCTGTCTCTCATTCTATCCCTTGGTAGTTCTATTCCCTTGTAATTTGGCTTTGCAATTGCTTCTATTCATCACTTAACGTAGCTGGCTAGTATGAGATATGACGGTGGTAGACTGTGGCTTTGAAAAAAATAATACTTGGACTATCTTAACTCATGTTTCAGAAGTTGCAGATTTTCTGGAAATTGTTTGCCCCTGAAATCCCATTTACTGCTGCTGGTAATGTCACTTATTTCCAGTTTTTAAACAAAAATGAAGATTTCTCAAAAAAGTAAGATTGGGATTGCATTTGTCTCTCTCCTTTCCCACACTTGTATACCCCTCATCTATCCAAATATGTAAATATTGCACTAAAATATGTTACAGATCAGTGACCTCAGCTGGCAGAGACCAAGAGACAGAGACAAGTAAAAGGGAAGAAATAGGAGAAGTTTATTGGGGGTGCTCCTGGGCAGACCTACCAGCCTCTGGTGAGTCTGGGGTAAAGCTGTGCCTGGGAGAGAATGAGTGGGATTCTTAAACTGTTTGGGGCGGAGAAAGGGAACCAAGACCAGTGAAACAGGTGTGTTTGGCTCCGGCTCCTGTTATCTGTAGGGAGTCGATGTGCAGAAGCACAGATTGAGGCCTGATAGCTTCCTGGTGCCAGGTGGGCCATGGGTCCTGTCTTCTGTGCTGGGGAAAGGTGATCTCTGATTCTGTAATGTGGCTATCTCATCAGCTGATCGCCGTTTGGTACCAGTTACCATTTCCTCCATTTAAAACCTTATAGACCAGTGGTTTTGGTTATATAATAGGGACAACGACAAATCTTTCTAACTGCTTCAGGTGGGAACAAGGCTGAAGGTTTTAGGGGAATAGTTTTCTCAGTGGTTCAGTTGGCAGCCTAGAGTATACATAGAGGAGCAATTGACTAAAGATAGTTTTAAAGATTTCTTGTACTCATTCCTGGATAAATTCAAGAGACAATATGCTAAAATAAAAAAAACAGGCAGATTAAAACTAAGGAGTCTATTAAGGGGAGTTCCCAGGCAGTGAATTGAGTGCTGGATTGAGCCTTTCCTAAGTCGTGTTGATTACTTCCCTCTTCAATCACTTTTCCATGACTCAAATATGGGTTTCACAAAAGACAAGTTACAGAAACATGGTTTTCTCTCCACCTTTGTTGCAGGACTCCTAAGGGCTGCTGCATCTGCTCTGGATTGCCTCCCTGCAAATCACTTCATAGATAAGGGGGTAGTCTAAATGTGGCAGTTTATCCGACCATGTATGCTGTACTAGCTGGTATAAATATTCTCCCATGCTACCACAATCATCATGGGACTAGATTAGCCTGGCCACATGGACACCTAAGTAATTAGACCAGAGAGAGGAAATGCTGTTTTGCTTCCAAGCAAACAAGCATGGCTCCCTGATATACTCAAAGGCAACTAAAATATAAAACTACAATGAAGTAGAGGAGACTTGTGAAGGCTTGGAGAAATATTTAACTGGCATTGGTGTTGGTCTTTGGTTGCAGAGACATGCCACCTCAGAAATCCCCTTCTCTACACTACAAAGGCATTCCCAGGCAGATCTTGGCTCAAAACGTTAGCATACTAAAGGGCCTAGGTGAGGTGCAGGGAGGGGGGATTACCTAAGGGCATTTGACCCTCCCTGCTTTCCATAACAGTGGAAGGAAGGTCTGAGCTGCAGGGGGTATAAACTAGCCAGGTTTTCACTCTCGCTCCGCGTCTTTGTGGCTCTTGCTCGCTGTGAGCGCTCACCCTTCTTGGAAGTCTTCTCTCTCCTTTTACAAAAGCCTTTACACGTGGTGGCCGCCATCTTGGCCTACACGTGGCTGGGGTTCTAGCTTGGAATCCTAAGCACCGGGCTTTTCCTTTTGCTGATTTGTATGCCTGAACCTGTGATAAGTAAAGCCTTTTAAAACTGCATCGGAGTTCCTGAGTGTTCATCCATTCCTCGTAGGCTTCGGAGGTAGAAGGGAACTCACTTCCCGGCATTGTCGGGGACCCCGGCGGAGTGCCCCGGCAACCTTCACTTTAAATTTTCCAGATGACTTAATAAACCTGACTTGTTCTTTTTTCATAAACACAGTAAGTTTGGAGAATTCTCCATTTTTGGTACCCCGCCCCCTTAATACTGACAAGAAGACCTAGGGATTGGCTAAGACAAAGCAGGAAAACACCAATAATGGCATTTAATATTTTACTGTCACATCAGGATTACCCCAGGTTTGGCCATAAGAAGTGAAGATCAGGTCCCATAGTGAACTGGAGGTGGCCTTTGGCTCTGGAACTGGGGCCTCAAGAGCAGAGAGTAGCCACATTGTTCCTTTAGGCTGAGGACAATCTCCACTTCAGTGACCTTTCTTGTCACAATGGCAGTATGGCTCAGGTGGTCATCAGTAATTGTAGGTTTGCAGATTCCTCACTTTCCATAGCAGAGATGATTCATGGCCTTTCCCTGAGCTTGCCTGCCTTGGGGTTTCCCTGAAGTTTGCAGGGTACTTATAACTAGTACCTGTTAAGTATCTGCTCTTGTCATTTATACCAATTCCATTTGACTCTATTTCCCTGGAATGGCTTTCCTGTCTACATGAGGGATAGGCCCTACTACAGGGAGAAAACATTTTCTACCTAGATGAATGCAAACCAACATAGTGCCATAAGCATCCAAAATGTACTGAAGGTGCAAAATGAGAGAAAAGCAAATATTTCACTTTACTCATAATGGGATGCGATATTCCCATTTCTGTGAGTTCTAGTCAAAATAAGCATTAAGATCTGTAGAGATAGAGCAAAGATTTTAACAATATTATGTATAATTCATTTAATTCCATGTTGAAAAACTTGGGACATGGGGCAGAGCTGCTACTGGCTCTCCCTGTGCCCAGTTGCTCTCTAGGCGCCCGGGAGTGATGGCGGGTTCTAGCCCTTGCCCGCCACCAGCAGAGCCTCCAGCAAGCCAGATGACCCACCACAACATGAGGGCTGCCATTTTCCACATTCGGACTTCCCTCTCATCAGAACTCCACCCAGAAGAAGAGCCTATTTACAGCCCAGCTCGGCGCAGCAGCGAGTCGCATAGTTCATCAATAAATGGTACCCACATGGCAGAGTCTGGCAAGAAACCTGTGTTATATTTGATATGCCAAATACCAGTAACAATTATAGACCTCATTACCATGACCTGATGCAATGGTTTGAGGCTCTTTATGTTCCTCGAGCAAGCAGATGCCCTTGGGCTCTACTAGCATAGAGGCAGGACATACGGAGATGTTACTGGTGCCCGCTGGAGCAAATCAATGATGAATGGGAAGACAGACAGGCAGTTGAAAAATTTGATTTCCAATTATCCGAGAGCACTCTAATAGGTGTCCATACCATCCATCTAATACTGAAATTAATACAGTCTGATCTCCCCTGAAATTTGGAAACAAGTTACAAACCATTATCTTATTTAGCATGACAGTACTATATCAAAAGCAATTCTATAGGTATTCAAAAAAGCTTTTTAAGATGCTCACAATTTAAAGATCTTTTAACATGTTAAACTTGGCAAGAGCTCACTTCACATTAGGAATTAACCAGAAAACATATTTAAAAAGTTTCATCTTCAGAATTCCAATTTATAGGAAAACAGATGTAACAGGATTAAAGCACTCACAAGGATCAGCATGAAGCAGTAAGGATTTCACATTTGTGGATAAAGTTCTCCTAAGGTAAAGACTAGGTGGAATACTGATGAAAAGTTTACTCAAAATAAAGTTATCCTAATAATAACCTGGTTATACAAACTAGATCAGTGGCAGACCATTCCATATCCTTTTCATAGCTGATGTTCCTGCACACATGATACAATAAAAAAAAAGAATAGAGGAGGTACACAACGGTCAGGTCAGTGAGAAAGACAAGGCCAGGTGGAGACAGCACAAAGGGAGGAGGGTGTGGCAGGGTCCAAGCTAATCTCCTGAGACACGGGTAAATTTAGGTAAATTTAAGAGAAGTAGGGCCCATAGCAGTAGCGAGTGACCTTTATCAGGCGATGTCTCAGGTAGTGAAGAAGTGACAAGTTCCCAGTTGCATTTGGTTTACAGTCTTTAGTGCGGTCCTGGTGGTCTGAGGCCGAAGTTAGCTACGTTGCAGCACTCAGGGTAAGTCCGCTGTGGTCAGCAGGAAGTGTCTGTGTCCTCTTGACTCTGAATAGGTGATGCCATGCCAGATTGCCCAGAACCTTGACTGCCATAGGAGTAGTGAGGAATACTGTGTGCAGTCCTGTCCACCAGGGCTGGAGGGCCTTGGGATGCGCTGTTTCAGAGAACTTGGTCCCGTGGAGCCAGCTGTTCCACCAACCCAGTGGGGTCGGCAGCCTGAGGTTGTGGCAGGTACCAATCAGAATGTTCTAGTAACAGCTGTCTGAAAAATAGAGGTAAAGGCAAGTAAATGGCTAGGAAATTAGGTAGGATAGGGAAAGAAATTGTTGATAAGAAATGGTCTCCCCATACGAAGTTCAAAAAAAAGCTAATTTGGGGGCCAGAGTGACAGCACAGTGGTAGGGCATTTGCCTTGCACACAACCAACCTGGATTCGATTTCCAGCATCCTATATGCACCTCCCCCAACACCTCCCCCTGCACGACCAGGGTAATTCCTGAGTGCAGAGCCAGGACTAATCACTGAGCATTGCTGGGTGTGACCCAAAAAGCAAAAAAAAAAAAAAGGCTAATTTGGAGAGGCCCCAAGGGGCACTTCTTAAGGGTCAGCACTAGAGGTGGTAGTTCAACCCAAGACCTACACAGCTCCAGAGTTAACTTGGATCACTTGTATCACTTTTCTTCCTGTTGTTCATCAATTTGCTCAAGTGGGCACCAGTAATGTCTCCATTCTTTGGCAATGAGGTCCACTAGTGTTACTGTTTTTGTCATAAAAAACACCACAGGTAGCTTGCCCGGGTCTTCCATGGCTCTGGATTCATCTAAGGGGGTCCAGTATTTTTCTATGTCAGACCATCAAACACCCAGGGCCCATGGGGCAGGGCCCTAGGCATAGACAAGCCTGTCTCCTGTCTGCCACCTGCCAACGCAGCTGAACACCGCAGCCACACCTGCAACACCTCCAGGGGCAGGTGGCAGGATACTTTGGTAGGTGGTCCTTAATCAGTTCATAGACAGCTCAACTTTGCAGGAGGATGAGGGACAGTATCTGACTGAATGGAGGATTGAGTCCAAGTCTTGGGATGATCTGGGTAAGGAGTGCATCTGAGGTGTCTGCTTTTCTCTGGTGGCAGGAAACGCCTCAAACCAGCCTATAAAATTATCTACTATGGTTAGGAGAAAAATCTACCTGCCAATGCTGTCCTGGAAGATGGCATCACATCTGATGAGTGGGAAAATTGGTGGAGGCCAGAGGCTTCCTGAGCAGAAACCCCTGGCAGAACTTAGACCAAACAGCTTGTGTTGGGCCCAGGAGGGAAGAATGGAAAAGGGGCGGGAGGGGGCAAGATTTCTTCAGCCTGTGCCTCTGGCAGAGCCAACCTGTTGTTAACATAGATCCACCCTTCAGGGTGCTGAGTCCCACCTTGGGGTTGCATGTTGTGCAGCAGAATACATAGATTGAGAAATGAGAGGTTACAAAGAGAGATGTATCTTACAAAGAGAGTGTCTTCAAAATTTTAAATGTCCATACTTTAAAACATGGCAGTTCTTTTACCAGGAAGTATAACTTAGATATTACTTGAATAAAATTTCCTAGTTCTTTAAAATCTTTTAACAAAAGTAATATTTCCAGTGATTAGTATTAGTTACTAGTAAGAGAAGAAATAGAGCCCAAATCAAATATGCTGCCAACAGTTGAGGTTAGCTTTTTAGTTTATGGTCATGATTTTCTAAATTAAGCATTATTTCTGCTTCTCATTGTAAAATAAGGATTAGCTTATTTTACAAGATCAAGGGTGGGAAACAAACTCGAACATAAGGATTTCTGATTTTCCTCTCATGTTTGCTGGGTGCAGTGCCAGTTTATTTCCTATAGCCTTAACCATAAGCAACTCACAGGTAAGCGGATCTTGTTTCCCATGTGCCTTGAAGTTACTTAATCGATACTTTACCTCATTTAAATAGTATAATAATAAAATGCATTATTTTTTCCTGTTTTTATTATACCACCGTGAGATATACAGTTACACAGAAGTTCATGTTTGGATTTCAATCATACAGTATTCCAGCACTCATCCCTCCACCAGTGCCCAATAAAATGCATTAGTGTCACCATTTATAGGTGAGAACTGTGTAAGATGGTTGGGGAACTTACTAAACCTCATCTATTAATGATGGTGCCCCAACATCAATTCATATTGCTTGATATTTGGTTCTAAAATAGATGCATATTTCACCATAGCACATTGCCTCAATGGGAGTAGCTTTAAAACAAAGGGGTCTTGGAAGCAGTGCAACTTGCTCTGCTGTGGGGAAACAGAAGTGCAAAGCTGTGAAGTGACTTTCCTCACCACTAGGTCATCTAGACAAAAAAGCAGGAGAGCCAGGATGAGAGCTCCAAGGTCTTCTGAGGCCTCCTTCAGTGCTGCGGCTGCTTCTGCCACTGTGTTTCTTCTGTGAGGTGGGTGAATCTCTCCTTTGGAGCCAGCCTGCCTTTCCTGTGAGCGCATTTCAACACTTAGGTGACAGATTTTATTTTTTGATCTCTGGAACCCAAGTACCTCCCAACAGCTGCGCTGAAGTGCTTTTCCACCTTCTTTTGAAAGGGTCTGTTTAAGTGGGTAACTTGAAGCAAGGAGGTCAGGGAAATGAACTGCTAAAGATTTTAGCAGCTCTTCAAACAGGTCAGTAGAACTGATAGCTACCTAGCCCCAGGCAGCTGCAAAGCTGCCTCTGTTAGAGAGGGAAAAGCAGGGCATCCTGTTAGAGGGGAAAAGCAGGCCAGTTCTAGCTAGGGACCATCTCAAAGAAAATTGCTGCACTGAGGCTAGGTCATAAAGCTCTCTCCTCTGCAGAGGGAAAGTGTGGCAGGTTGGGAACCTTCCTCCTCATCAAAATAGAAAATCAGATCTCACTTTCTCTGGGTGGGTAGCCTGTGGCATCACCAATCTAATGGACATTACTGGTTTTACTCCCAAAAGGAACCATTAATATAGAACACAGAGTAGATTTTATGTATCTGCATTTTCTACCATCTTAAGTATTTTCAAAACCCAGGTAAAATATTCCTTCCTAGGTTGGGATTTTTCTTTGATCCCTCCACTTGGTTCAATTTATTTTTTAAATGAACATGCCCTGTGCTTGTCTCCAGATTCCCTCATCAGGACATTTTCTATCATCAAACTATTTTTATTTTTTTCAATTTCATCCTCATCAATACAAATAGCCTTTGCTAGAATAATATTCTTCAATTTCTCTTCCAAAGAGTAATAGAAGGTGTCATCTGGATACTGCCTCAAATTCCTGCAATACGTGCAACACATCAACTTAAATCTGATCTTTTTCATCTTTCTGTCTTTCTGTGATTTAAAGGTTTTCCCCATGCCTTCCTGATCAGTCTACACAATGGGCATAGCTTCAGCTATCCCTTCATATACCCTCTGGGGCTTACATTCCAATAAATGTAAGCCCACTAGAGTCCCAAATTACTCAGAACCAAATTGCATAGATTTTTCTGAAATTCATTCTTCACTACATTCCCCCAAATTCACTGCATTATCAATCAAATTCAACAAGTTAATTCCAAAGGGGAAAAAAAGGCTTGACTTCCCTTTTCAAGCCAAGATTTTTGGGGTTTGTGTCTTTAGATATGTATTTCCTTCTGCAAGTCGAATAATGACGATTTAGGAAGTAAATGAGGTATATGGTTTGAGGCAGAGGCTTCCTGGTATCTCACAAAGCTGAATTAGCAACTTTATCATAAGTTAAATTGCCCTCAATAGGTTGCATTTTCTAGGTCCTAGGAATACTCTCCTTTAAAAGAGATCCTTTTCAAAAAAAAATCTGTAAATCATTCTCAAAGTATTTTTGTTATGGTAATTGCAACTTGACCTCCACTGAGCTTGAATACATAAAACAAATTCAGTTTATTTTGAATAATAATATATCTGAGTTAGGGGTTAAACATCTATTGTCTTGGGCATTATTTTACACCTGGTATAAATTTATTTTACTTTACATAAAATGTACTGACTGTACAGTAATTATCCCAATTGTATACATGAATAAATGAATGTTTATACAGGGGGCAGTGGGCTTGCTCACTGGCAATGATTTAAGTGCCATTTTATTTTTATTTTTTTAATTTTTTAGTATTTTATTATACCACCATGAGATATATAATTACAAAGATGTTCATAAGATGTTTCATATTTGGTTTCCAGTCATATAGTGTTCCAGCACCCATCCCTCTACCAGTGCCCATTTCCCACCTAAGTGCCAATTTATAGATTAGAAAATTGAGTTCAGATAGTTTAAGTAGCTTCTCCGAATGCAAATGGGGAACAAGTGACTGGGCTAAGGCCCAGCTAACTTCTATTGGGAACAGATACTCATTCTTATTGCATGGATAATAAAGTCATCCTTAAGCCACTTTGATTCAACTGTCCAATATTGTGGCCAAGTGAGTTGAGTTTGCCTCAGTTGAGAAAATTCCCTGAGGAGAAAACAAATGCTAATGTGAAGGGAAGGTAATGCATGTGAAAAGACCCCTACAGTTGCAGCTGGGAAAGTCAAAAACTTGGAAGCAAAGAAGTGTGGAAGAGGTACAGAGAGAAAGTGGCCCTTAGAACTACTATTTGGAATATCATCTGGAATGTTGACTACTAGTTGGTAATAACTATGGCAGGTTGGTTGTAAATGAGATAATGAAGTTAGAGTTCTTTCATTACGGACAACTTAGAAAATACAAGGTAGGAAAAAAATACTTGAAATTTTATTCTCAGACACTATAACAAAAAATTGGAAATTTGATTTTGCAGGTGTCAACTTACTGAACCTGACTTTTATATTTGCCATACCTGGCAGTTCTCATGGAAAGTTACCAATTTAGGGCCTAAGTGACCTTTTCATCCTGCTATCTACAAAAGGCCCAGAACAAATTCCTATTAGAGGTTGGGAGACTGGCCCAGAACCTTCTATCTGGCCTGAATTGCCTGAATTGCATTCCGGCACTTACGCATAGACGTTGCTGACCTATAATCCTACACGTGTGCCTAGCGGCACCAAATATAGAAAGAAGTATTGAGTGTAACCTGATTGGTAGTGATGGTAACTTGTTACAAAGTGATTGGCTGCCTACCGCAGACCTTGATGTAATGTTTTAAATCTATTGGATGGTTTTGCACGGGCTTCTCTGTAGCAGCAGGAATGGTCTCTTAAAAGATCCTCCCTGGAAGGGCTCAGGGCTCTTAGCCACTGATTGCTGTGGTCATGCTAGGGGCCGGGTATACTCGAATAAAACCCTTGCTCTTGCATAGGACCCATCTCTCAGAGTTTTTCCTTGATAGTTGCAGCATTCTGAGGCTCCCAGTCAGTCACCCATCAGGTGGCCAACCCTTTCATGCTACTCAGGAATTACACCTTGTTGGCCTCTGGGGACCATATGGAAACAGCTGAATCTGGGTCTGCTATGTCCAAGGCAATGGCCCACCCACTGTAATATTCATCAAATCTTGTGTGCTAATTTTAAAGTACATTGTAATTACAAAAGCCTTTCTTTACTACATAAAATGTAAATTTGAAGAAAGGAAGATCTGTCCTGTAATTGATAAATTCAAGATTAAAACTTTCAATAAATCAGTATTTTTTAGCTTTGGTCTAAATATGTCAGATACTGTGTAGCCAGCCCAGGCTATGGGGAGCACCTAGCTCTCCCCCTTTCAGTTAGCCTCCAGAGACTACCAACTCCTAGCGGTTGCCATTTTGTACTGGGGAAAATGATAAGTTAAACCAAGTGCTGAAACTGACAAGCTATATTTGACAAATCACTTTATAGTCCATATAGTTCTCCCCCTATTCTTCAAAACCCTTCCTACTTCTACCAGCAGTTTTATATTCTGGCCTGCCTATCTCATGGTGTTCAAATCAATTTTCACTTTTTTCTTGAACAGAAACAAGTTCGGTGGATTTTTAAAAGAACTTTTTAATATTTAAGTGTCCTCGAAGGATCAGAGCATATTTCAAAATAGAAACTGATAAATGATGGTAACTGGCAGGGATTTTTCAATGAGGGAAGGTATTAAATTTCCCTTGGTTTTTTATGCTGGTCCCCAGCCAAGCATAGAACAGATGAGGGACAATCACTGTCTCAGAAATGAGAATCTACTGAAATTTGTAGATAATTTGTCCATCTCTCAGAAGAGAGGGAATAATTTAAGTCATTGCAAGGCAATTTTCATTTTAAAAACAATACTCTCTTATTATGAGCACCCTTGGAAAATTCCCCAGTGAAGTCTGGAATAGCCAAATAATTATGCTTTTCTTTTTCATAGGAATAGCAGGGACTTAATGACTGGATGCATTGTGCCTCCATTAGGTGGGCACAATCCCAATGTCCCTGCATAAAGGTAGAGTGTGCTTTATTTCTCAATACCAGGAAAACCATCTCTCCCTTTCTCATCCCTATAGCAATCAGGCACTTTTTTTTAATACCATCATTGTGACTGGTGTCGTTAAACTTGGGGCACAACACTTTCTTACTCACACACAAATCTCCGGGAAGTTTGTGGCATGAGGAACAGGGATGTTTGCATAACGAAGGAGTCTGTCTTTGGCTAGTGTTGGATCAGCCAGGGTGGGTGTCAGTGGAGTGAAGGGTCAATTACAAGCAGCTGATCAAAACTACATTTTCCAGAGAATGCAGCACTAACTACTGGTACTGGGAGCTTTGAATTTTTATGGTAATCAAAGGAATCAAAGCACCATTTTTGGTTGCAGAGGGAGAGTGTTTAATATGACCATAGCACTTTATTTTACAGAAAAGGCAAAGTAGTGGGATTTATTTGTGTTTCCTTTGGGGATTTTCCAGATATGGAGATTTATTTCATAACTTCAGCTTAGATTTTATTTTCTCCATTTTCTCATATAACAAGAAAACCATTTGCTACTTTTCTTCTGTGACATAACCAAGCAGCCTATTACTGTAGTCAAAATGCAACTTTCAACAGTGAAATAAACTATGAGTTTCAAATTAAAAAAGTACAAGAAATTACAAACTAGAATGGAAAGTTTCTCATAGTGAGAGAATTTAGGACTCATCATCTTTAGAACAGGCCATGTTTTACTGTCTAAATTTGAAGCCAGTCTGTCATTTATGTTAAAATGCTAAGGGTTAGGGATGGGAGGAAGGACTCTGAATTTGTCATCTATGAAAAGACCACCTTGCTTGCTCATTTCTCTGCCATTTTGGGAATGCTATTATAGAATTTTATGTCAGACATTGCAAACTTCTTCAATAATCTTTCTGAAATTTCTGAAATGTTCCCCAATTAAATTGTCAGAAGAAGAGACATATCTGACAAATATCTTCATGTAGAAGATCTTTAGACAATATCACAGTTATATCCACTTGCTTCTGGCTTTGGGAAGTAGAAGTAAAGGAAGTAGGGAGAGAATCGTCAGCCTTCGTTAGCTAACTGCTACATTCCTTATGTCACCTCAGAAGATGTGCAAGGATATCTCTTTCACTCTCCTCAGATACCTTATCAAAGATGTGGCGGTAAGGTAAGGGCTGACACTCATTCTCCCTTAGATCAGCTACCAAATATATGTGTGATTGACCAGTGGTGTGCAAAGTGAATATAAAAATGGTCTTTTATTTCAGAGAACTATTCTGTGAATGTAGTGAAGCAATTTACTGCAGGGAAACTTGTGATGTTCCCTGCCATACTTTTTTCCTAGTTCCTAGATCTGTACTGGAATAATCATGAACTGAATTTTTCTTCTCAAGTTGTCTTCTTCCTGCTCCCCCCTCCTCCTCCTCTTCCTCCTCCTCTTTTTTCCTTTCATCCTCCAAGCCCCCCTCCTCCTCCCTTTAAATCTATTCCTCTTTCTCAAACTCCTTTTCTCTCCTGCTCCACCATCTCCTTCTTCTTCTTTTCTTAGTCCCCCTCTTCCTCCTCCTCCTCTTGTCCTCCAACTAAATATTTTACTAAGGACTAAAATTTCTCCCAGGAGATGTGTGCTAAAGTCAAGGATCATTGTGGACCCTAAAATATGTCATTCCAAATTCAAATATAGTATGAACATTATTAAAAATAATCTTGTATTGTGGTATAACTTCTTGAATCAAGTCACAACTGCTTACTATGTATGCTCTAAAGAGACTGAATCATTGAACACCAGCAGACTTCCAATTTATGTGTAAGAAGCATTGGATAGGTAACCCAAACACTCAAATAAATTTATTTTTATCCCTTAACTTTATCATCCCACAATTAAACTATTGATTCTTCAGTACTGTTTAAAGCTCTGATTTTCAGATATTCTATAAAAATATAATTTATTTTTTGTAATATATATTTTGCCATGATAATGAAACTACTGTGATTGATACAGAGTAAACTATGACATATTCTCTGTCATCAGAGAAGAGTAAATAAAAATGAAATTTCTTAAACCCAATGATCATAAGTAATATGTTCAAGGACAAGTTAATTACCATCTTTGACATAAAAACAAAGAATGGATAAAATATCTATTTTTAGTAACATCAGTAACAAAGGGAGAAGAGCAGCAATACTGGCCGATGCAGCAGAATACGGGAAAAGCATTGACAATGCCGCCAGTCCTTTGTCAACTAAAAGACCAAGGCGACTGCCCTTCAACATGCTGATGGATCTATCACATCTTCCAGAAAGGTGATGGAGAAGGTTATCCATAACTTCTAGTCAGATCTCTTTGATAGCCACAAGCACCTGCCCACATACCAAATTCCACAGGATGGATATGTCGTTCACAACATTCTCCCTTCTGAAATCCGACATCCATGCCCAATTGTCATTAAAGAAGTGAACAGCACCTGACCCAAAGTCAGACCCGAACACCAGAAGAATCTGCCATTAGTACTCATCAATACACTGGCTCGACATTTCACACACTACCTGTCTGAATGCAAGGTGCCCTCCCAATGGAAAACCAGCAGGGCAGTTCTACCGTGCAAGAAGGGAGATACCCACAACATTGGCACTATCACCCCATCTGCCTGTTGTCTGTTATCTACAAGCTGTTCACTGAGTCATCCTGAACGGGATTGGCAGAACATTAGATGAATTACAACCATGCGAGTAAGCTGGTTTCTGAAAAGGATTCAGCACAATTGACCGTATCCACACGGTAACCAAGCTCATTGAGGTTTGTAGGGAGTTCAAGATGCCACTCTGTGTAACCTTCATTGATATAAAGAGAGCCTTTGATTCTGTTGAGACCAAGTCATTAAAGCCCTAGCAAAACAGGGCATTCAAACTCAATACCTAAATATCCGTCATGAGCTGTATTATGGATTCACCACCAGGATCTCACCATTCTACAAGGAAATGATCATTGATGTCAAAGAGAGGTTCGGTCAGGTGATACTATTTCACCAAAAATCTTCAGCGCCACCCTCGAGAACATCATGTAACAATTAGAATGGGAAGAAATCTTCACTTTGGAGTGAAGATAGATGGTCAGCAACTACACCACATCTGCTTCACTGATGACATTGTTCTAATAACATGAAACATTAGCCAAGCGGCACAAATGCTGGCTGACTTCAACCGTGAATGTGGAAAGGTACGTCTACAGCTGAATCTCCACAAAACAATGTTCATGAAAAACAAACTAGGTACAGATGCTCCACTCAGTCTCAATGTAACCAACATCTCTGAATGCAGCAGTTATGTATACCTAGGTCAAGAACTCAACATGATGAACGACCTAACACCTGAGCTGCACAGGAGGATGAAAGCGGTGTGGTGCCTTCAATATTGTTAAAGAAATAACTAAAAGTACAAATAACATCCAGCTCCAGGTACATCTCTTCAACTCCACTGTACTCCTGCATTAACATACACTTCAGAGACCTGGGCCCTATGAAAGCAGGATCAGAATGCTATTCAAGTCTCCCAAAGAGAAATCGAGAGAGGTATGCTTGGAACATCATGCCTCACTCAAGTGAGAGAAGGAATCCTGAGTTCCAACCTCTGTCGAAGATCGAGAATCAGGGATACTGTCTTTTATGCCAAGATGTTGAAAATCAGATAGGTTGGACATGTAATGCAACTTGGAGACAACTGTTGGACTAGGCCATTGCCAACCGGATCCCATGATAAGTCAAGAGATCACATGGCTGTCCACCTACAAGTTGGTCAGATTTCTTTTTCAAGACTCTGAACAAACAGTTTGAGGCTATTCATACTCCTGGAGCAAGCAGATGCCATCAGGTTGCACTGGCAAGTGACAGGGACAAATGGAAGCGGGACAAACTGGCACCCGCGAGAAAACTAATAACGGGATATCCAGTGATCTAGTGATCAAGTGATCAGTAACAATGCCTCTTTAGCGACACACCCTACTGAGCCTTAGGCTCTGGCTACATTTAGCTTGCAGTCCCTCCCAACTCTTTTAGGGAGATTTTTGAGTCAGCTTTGGCATTTGTGAAGAGCTTCATTTCAATAGTGTCATTTACCTGGCTTCGTCTCTAGATAGTCCAGCCCCGATGGGCTGGGCTGGAAGGTTTTGGTGGGCTAGGAGAAAGTAGAAACCTTTTTACCATTTTGGCTTCCGTTTGCTTTCTGTCTCTCCTCTGTGCTGTTAGGCCTTAACACGTAGTGCTGTCATCTTGGCTGAGGGTTCTAAACCTGCACATGGCCAGGGCCCAGTTAGGAACCTATAAGTCCAGGGTTTTTCCTGTTTTTGGATTGTATACCAGAACCTGTGATAGTAAAGCTTTTTAAAACTGTGCTTGATTCCTGAGTTTTCATTCATTCCCCCACTGGCTTCAGAGGGGAGGAGGGAACTTGTTCCTGATACTGTTGGTGACCTCAGCGGCTCCCGACAAATGCCTCTGTCTAATAAGATTTGAGAGCTCTCTTTAGAAGGTAGTTTAACCAGAATGCACTCACAATAGGTCTAAGCTTGTAAATTTTGTGATATAAAGTGTTTGATCCTTATCCATATGCTTTGAAATCTATTAATGCAGAGGGTACCAGAACTAATGAAATTCTTTTCCAAGAATAAGTACTTATATATACACCATACATAAATATATACAGTACATATTATGTAAATGAATATATGTATATAAAGCTTAAATGTTATAGAAAAATAATTGTATTTATTGTCTATAGTAGACAGGATATGGGTGTCCCATGTTCTATTTCTGTTGTATGGTATCAGCTAAAACTAAAACTCAGGGGATCGAGCAATGGCATAGCAGGTAGGGCATTTGCTTTGCACACAGTCGACCCAGGTTCGATCTCCGGCATCCTATATGCTCCCCGTGAGCACTGCCAGGAGTAATTCCTGAGCGAAGGGCCAGGAGGTAACCCCTGAGCATCACTGGGTGTGACCCGAAAAGCAAAAAAAAAAAAATTAAAAAAAACTAAAACTCAACAGTATGTACTGTGAGACAGCCCTACTAAAGAGTTTCAAATGCTCTAAACACAATTGTTTACTTTCATTTTCTTCCCAGGATAAGATCTACTAAGTACATACACTCCAGATGAAAGGTACAAGGCACCATTTAAAACATCTGAGAAACAGATTTTAATGCTCCAACAATATGATAACTTTTCAAGCAAACTAATCACATCTTCCAACAGGTTGAAAGGGGCATAAGGTCTTGATAATGAAAAGCCTGGTTTCTTCAGCCCTTTATTGGCGGGGTTATTAAGTGCAAGCTTTGTGGCAAGTGGTATGCCCTGTGTAGCATACAGTGTTCTCATCCTGGCTATGATTTCATGCCATTAATAAACAGCAATTGGTATCATCTGTCCCTTTCTGTGTATTATTGTTTGGCCGTCTCCATGACACTGTAATTGGAAATTTTCCCTAACAATGGAGCATATGGGAGGAACTAAAACTATTATTCCTTGGTAGTTTTATTTGTCTGCATTTGATGAAATTCCCTGTCTCTAAAATAATGAGTTTTCTTTGTAAACCTGAATATCTGCTTGTTAAAAAATTAAAAATAAGAAAAAATGGAAAATAGGAATTTGTGCTTCCAAAATGAATACATGGATATCCTTCTTTGCAATAAAATCTGTTTGTTCATGTAAAACCAAATTAATATGTTGGCAAATATGAAATATTTTAGTGTTGTACTAACAACAGTTTCATTGTCATTAAATATTTTTCATAGATAATTATATGTTTAGCATTTATTGTTGTTTTTAAAAGAGCATGTTTTATTAATAATTTCACATAGCATAATGCTAAAATTTAACTCTGAACACTTTATTTATTTGTTTATATTTTTAAAATATTTTATTATACCACCATGAGATATACAATTACAAAAATGTTCATGTTTGGGTTTCAGTTATACAATGTTCCAGCACCATCCCTCCACCTGTGCCCATTTCCCAACTCTATTGTCCTCAATTCCCTCCCCTCTCCCCTAGGCCTCTGTGCTAGGTTCTTTACCTCTTTTCTCTCTTTCTCTTTCTCTTTCTCTCCTCCTTCTATCACGCATTGTGGATTGCCAATACATACATTTAGAGGTTATCATGTGTATCTTAAGTTTTTGCCTGTATTCAATGCTCAGTTCTAGGGCTGCTATTTTCCCTTTTGACAATTATTAGCATACTGTTCCCTTCTCTGTCTTACTTAACCTCTGACTCCCACACTTGACAAGACCTCCTGTACTAGGTTTTGCCTGACCTTAGATACTGGTTTCATAATATGTATATATAAATATATATATATATATATATATATATATATATATGTCATGCAAAAAAATGAAGTCATTCTATATGTCTTTTTTATTTCTGCTAATTGCACTCGAACATGATCATTTCCATGTCCATCATCATTTGTCCTAACAGCTGCATAGTATTCCATTATGTAGATGTACAAAGTTTCTTTATCCAGTCGCCAGTTCTCGGACACTATGTTTGTTTCCAAATACTGGCTATTGTGAATAGTGCTGGTATGAAAATAAAAGTGAGAATGGTGCTTCCGCTGTGTGTTTTTGGAATCCCAGGGTATATTCCCAGGAGTGGTATGACTGGGTCAAAAGAAGCTCAATTTCTAGTCTTTGGAGTAATGTCCATATTGCTTTCCAAAATGGTTGTACCAGTTGACATTCCCACCATAAATGGATGAGAGTCCCTTTCTCCCCGCATATATGCCAGCACTTGTTGTTCTTGTTCTTACGGATATGAACTAGTCTCTGGCGTGAGATGATATCTCATTGTTCTTTTCGATTTGCATCTCTCTGATGATTAGTAATGATAGCAATTTTTCATATGTCTTTTGGCCATTTAAATGTCTTCATTGTCTAAGATTCTGTTCAGTTCTTCTCCTATTTTGATGGGGTTGGCTCTTTCTTCTTGTAAAGTTCTACCAGTGCATGATATATCCTGGATATTAACCCCTTATCAGATGGGTATTGGGTGAATATTCTTTCCCATTCTATGGACTGTTTTTGTATTTTGGTCACTGTTTCTTTTGAGGTGCAGAAGCTTTTTAGTTTCATGTAGTCCCATATGTTTATCTTTGCTTCAGTTGCTTTGTTAGTGGTGTGTCATCTTTGAAGACGCCTTTAGCTTCAAAGTCGTGGAGAATTTTCCCTATAAATTCTTCAATGTACTTTATGGATTCAGGTCTGTTATTTAAATCTTTAAGCAATTTTGATATGATTTTTTGTGCACAGTGTTAGACAGAGTTCCAAATTTATTTTTTTTACATATTGCTGCCCAGTCTTCCCAACACCACTTGTTAAAGAGGCTTTTTATCTTCCCAAAATTCAAAACAGGATCGGACCACCGTCTCTTTCATGCAAAATTCTACTTCATGCAATGGGGAGAAAAGGCTGCCAAGTTTAAGAAGAGAACTACCAGAACGACCACCAACTGGGAACTCTTTGGCACTACTGTGGCAACATGAGAAGATGCCACCATTGATGACATCGATGAAGAATACAACTGACTGGTTCAGCACCTCCATGATATGCGAAGAATGCCGAGAGAGAAAGACACAAAAGGACGCCTGTCTTCAAACACTCTCGAACTCATTCGACAACGTGGCAAGGCTCAGCCTCAGGCAACCAAGAGCTAACATACAAGCTTGCAAAGCAGTGCAGAGAAGCGATAAAGGAAGAGCTCAAAGAGAGAAGAGCAGAAATACTGGAAGATGCAGCAGAAGCCGGGAAAAGCATTCACAATGCCTGCCTGTCCTTTGCAAACTATAAGACCAAGATGACTTCCCTCCAACATCCTGATGGATCTATCATATCCTCCAGAAAGGCAATGGAGAAGGTTACCCATGACTTCTACTCAGATTTCTTTGATAGCCACAAGCACCTGCCCACATACAAAATTCCACAGGATGGATATGTCGTTCCCAATGTTCTCCCTTCTGAAATCCAACATGCCATTTCGTCAGTAAAGAAGGGAACAGCACCAGGCCCAGACAAAGTCATACCTGAACACCTGAAGAATTTGCCTTCAGTACTCATCAATACACTGGCTTGGCTCTTCACACGCTACCTGTATGAATGAAAGGCACCCTATCAATGGAAAACCAGCAGGACAGTTCTACTGTTCAAGAAGGGAGACATCCACGACATTGACAACTATCGCCCCATCTGCCTGTTGTCTGTCATCTACAAGCTATTCACTCGAGTCATCCTAAACAGGATTGGCAGAACATTAGATGAAGGGCAACCATGGGAGCTAGCTGGCTTCGGAAAGGATTCAGCACAATCCACCATATCCACACGGTAACCAAGCTCATTGAAGTGTGTAGGGAGTTCAAGATGCCACTCTGTATCACGTTCATTGATTTAAAGAAAGCCGTTGATTCTGTGGAGACTGAAGCAGTCATCAAAGCTCTAGCCAAACAAGGCATTCAAACCCAATACATCAAGATCCTTCGTGAGCTGTATTACAGATTCACCAGGAGGATCTCACCATTCTACAAAGAAGTGATCATCAATGTCAAAAGAGGGGTTAAGCAGGGTGATACCATTTCACCAAAACTCTTCAGGGCCACCCTCGAGAACATCATGCGACAATTAGAATGGGATGGAATGGGAGTGAAGATAGGTGGTCGGCAACTAAACCACCTTCACTGATGACATCGTTCTAATAACACCAACAGCACAAATGCTGGCTGACTTCAACCAAGAATGTGGAAAGATAGGTCTACAGCTGAATCTCAGTAAAACTATGTTCATGAAAAATGAACTAGTTCCAGAGGCCCCATTCACTCTCAATGGAACAACCATCTCTGAATGCAGCATTATGTGTACCTAGGTCGAGAAGTCAACTTGATGAACGACCTAAAACCTGAGCTGCTCAGGAGGAAGAGAGCGGCATGGAATGCCTTCAAAAGCATCAAAGAAATAGCTAAAAAAGACAAAGAACCTCCAGCTCTGGGCACATCTCTTCAACTCCACCATTCTCCCTGCATTAACATACGCCTCAGAGACCTGGGCCCTACGAAAGCAGGATGAGAATGCTATTTGGGTCTCCCAAGAAAGAGCTATGCTTGGAATATCATGCCTCACTCAAGTGAAAGAAGAAATCCGAGCTCCTACCTCCGTTGCTGTTCTAGAGTCAGGGATGCTGTCTCGTTTGCCAAGCCATCGAAAATCAGGTGGGCTGGACATGTAATGCGGTTTGGAGATCATCACTGGACTAGAGCCTTTACTGACTCGATCCCAGGGGATGTCAAAAGATCACATGGCTGCCCACCTACAAGATGGTCAGGCTTCTTGGTCAAGACCTTGAATGAACGGTTTGAGGCTCTTTGTATTCCTGGAAGCAACCAGATGCCATTGGGCTACACTGGGACTTAATAGGGTCAGATGGAAATATTACTGGCACCCGCTCAAGCAAATCGACGAATAACGGGATGTCAAGTGATCAAGTCTAGTGAATTTTTTTATAAATTTCTGGTGTAGAATTTACAGTTCCATTTTTTATGAAAAGCCAAGACTTAGTCCTTCCCATAGTTTAATAGGCTGACTTTTTTGCTCTGCAGGTTTCTTCCTCAAGCTCTAGGAATCTATGTTGCTTTATGCTTTTAAAAAGAATCATCTCAACAATTGCCTTTAAAATAGTCATAAGAATCAGTCTATAGAATAATAACACTCTTGGTTTCTGTAAATCCCCCTGGCCACCATTCTAAACACAAGGGTCTAATATTGATGTGAATACCTTATACCATGTATTGTGAAGCTTTGCTTCCCTGACAGTTATATGTTTTTTACCTGAATATGGGTAAAGACATTACCTTATACCTCACCACTGTGTGCTATGAAGAATGACTTATGGATGCTATAAATAAATTTCCCTGTTGTTCACTTATTGGGAAAGATAATACCTCAGTATTAGAAGGAAAGGGAAAATGTGAACTTTTGAGTCTTTAGTCTTTCCTTATACATCTAAAGTCTCAACATTTGTCACTGTCTGTTCAGAAGCTGGTTAAGTCCCAGTCCAAAATATACTCATCTCACTGGATTCTATATCCATACTTGTATTTTGGTTGGTTAGATAAGATAACATTTCTTTCATTGAAAACAAAGTAACTTTCATCTCAGGAGGGGAAAAATGAATGACCTATTATATAGTCTCTGGTTTCTCTTCAAGTTGTATAAATCTTTTGTATTTTAAATGACTCAGGCATGGGTATAAATTGGCTTTGCTTTGAAAGCCCTAACCAAATCAGGGATTCTTAGTTTGGTTTCTTGTCCAAAAAAATTCAGGTCCAAAATTCTTCAGAGCTCTGGTAGTGCCCCAACTCCCATAAGGACAGACTTTTTCATCTTAAAAGACATCAGTTAGGAGCATATTACAAGGTGACATTCATCACATCTGAGATTCTCTGGACAACGGAAGGGTAAACTGCTACCAAAAAAATTGTCTGTCACTAGAAATAAAAGCCAGTAATTTCTCCATTACCTTTTGATGAAAAAATTTAGCTCACTGGAGCAAAAATCCCTCCAAATGGTGTCTTTTGAAGTGTTTATGATGGAAATACATAATAAAATTGTATGTATTTAAAAGAAATTTGCTTGAAACTTTTAAATCTATAGCACATAACATTATGTTCTTTTATTTTGTAGACAGTCAATTCATTATAAAGATATATTTTATCGTCTCTATTTTTGGCTCTACTTAAATGATAAGCTATTGAAAACCAAGAGGCTCAACCTTTCATTTTCATTATTCTTCTCTGTAGAATCTACTATATTAACTGCATTAGCCTGGCTGACCTTTGGCAAATATTGATTGAATGAAATTAAATTGAAAGACAGCTTCAGTCCAAATGTGATTTTAGAATTAAAAACAGTGTCTACATGGTGAACTTGGGGACATATTCCTAGGGATCAGTGTGTCAGTTTGATAATGGTGGATTTTATCCATTTGTGAGTTTACTAATTTAATATTTTACTTATTTAGTGGATATGAAAGGATGTGATACAGAAGTGTACTGTTTCCAAACACTATTCCCTGAAACATTAATGCTTGTCATTGTTGACTTTATGTTATTAGAGCTCAAACATTGTAATTATTTAGGCATCTCTATGTGTACACACAGTAGCCACATATTTCTTAGTACATTCAAGGTGTCCCCTTTCTGCTGTCTTCCCAAGTTCACAACCTTCCTCCTTTACTGGGGCTTACTATGATGGTTACTATTAACTCTTCCTCTTTCTGAAGCTTTCTTCTCCCTTACTTTCTACTCATATTCAGCCAGTGCTTAATAACCTGTTTTTACAGGTCATCAAAATGGTTTACACCATCAGAAAAGAGGAGTAGACTCCCTACTTAGCATCCTCTTCATCCCCTATATCAACACAAATGGCACACATCCACAGGCATTTCCATAAAGTCTCTGACAATTGTCTGCATTTATGAATGTTGATTCTTTTAGTGGGATGTCCAGAACATTACTGTTGCCAAAATTTATCTTGTAACTTACAGTGACCAGATAATAAGTTACCTTGGGACTGCCACTTGCCACTTTCCACTCAATAATATCCTGCTAAAGAAACCTTATCTAAGGTCTTCTGCATGGTGCTATGGCATTGCTGGACACTCCCACGGAACATAATGTAGTGTTTATTGCTTTTCTTTTTACCCTTGACATATTAAAAGCATTCTGAGAGCGTCTTAGTTCCCTTCATGATCTTTAAAATTGTCTTGTGAGCTTTCACTATATTTGGGTATGGCGTTTGGGTCTTTTTTGCTTCATTTACCAACCAATGTTCTCCTCATTTTGAATGCATCAGCTATTAATTAGAGAAGGCAAGTTATTTAATCTCTTTGAATTCTGGTATTCTCAGCTCTTAAGTGAACTTACTAATAATTTTCAGCATATTATCTTGAAATATAAAATTAAGTAACTTTAATAAAGTATCCACTACACTTGAATTATAAATGCCTGCTTTTTCATTATAATTTAAACAAAAGGTTATTAAATGTGTATTCCATTAAGGTAAATGAGATCTAGGTCTTGACACCATTGGATTTCAGATTTCTATAATACATAAGCAGCACTTATATAATTATAGCTGCATAACACACATGTATGCACAATTATAAAAAAAGAGGGCATTCAGTTGCAATAATTATAAAGGGATTATCTAGACCCACACTTGGTTCAAAGAAGACTTTTCCAAAAATCTAATGGATAACAGAGAAATATTCCAAAAGGACAACCTAATAATGAACACATTTCCCTTTCCCTCATTGATATTCTCTTTTGTTTTTTATATTGAAAAGGAATAGAAGTTAATTGAGGACCTAAAGGACAGAAGGAGATGGGTAAAAAAGATATGTGCTCTGGATAAGCCTTGCACTTCTCTAGAATACAGAGAGCCCAAAGCAGCATTTGGGGAAGAGAAAGTCTAAGTATGGGTATTTACCATAACCACCTTTGTCCTAACTAGAAGTCAACATTTTTATTTCTTGGGGAAAATCATTGAACTATTGTGGTCCATTCTTAATTTCCTCCCTTTGTTCTGTCTTTGCATTCCTGATGCCTCTCTGAGGAATCCAATATGCGCTAGGCCTGATATTCTACAACTTGGTTC
Source organism: Cryptotis parvus (assembly GCA_021461705.1). Lineage (NCBI taxonomy): Eukaryota > Metazoa > Chordata > Mammalia > Eulipotyphla > Soricidae > Cryptotis > Cryptotis parvus. The sequence continues at coordinate 17,703 of JAJIBD010031912.1, read as the reverse complement.
TCTGGACTCCTGAAAAGGGTTTTTGTGTCAACGACCTCCATCCTTCTGACAAGTTTGTGTTTCAGACACAAATTTTCCTAACATACATTACTAGGTCCCCCTATCTTCCTGCCAACACAACTTTCAACCGTGGAGATTTCTCCTCCTTAAATATTTAAGGGGTACATGGTGAAGCTCTGTCTTGTTACTTTTCACACTGATAAAGAGGTTCAAACCCTGCCTATTTGTAACAATGTGAAATTTCATACTAACAGACAGAGTTTTAAGACTGAAGAGAGATCATTATTAGAACTGGAAGAGTTAAAAGACCTTTCCTCTGTCCTTGGGCAGATGGAAGTTATGCATCAAGACAAGCAAGTAGATCATCTGCTATTTGTCCTTCCAGCAGAATTTTTGGTGTCAGGTTTTGCATTCTGGTAAATCTCTTGTCCTGTATCACTTATCTTCTCATTGATCATGGATTTCCTAGAGTGGGCACCAATAAAATCTCCATACAGCCTGTCACATGGTAGTAGAGCCCAAGGGCATCTGCTTGCTCCAGGAACATAAAGAACCTCAAACAATTCCATCAGGTCATGGGAATGAGGTCTTTAATTGTTACTGGTATTTGGCATATCAAATACAACATGGGTAGTTTGATAGGTAAACTATTGTAAATATATTGCAAAAAATTATTGGTTTCTGATTTCAATATTTATTTCTAAAAGTCTATTCAAAGTTAATAGACATAACTTTTTGATTCCAGTTTTCTATGAAAACATCAATCTCTACATATGTGCAGCATCTCTAACTAACTCTATGCAAAATAAATTTGTAACAATGGATGTACTTTATACATAGACATTCTGATAAACAATGAGCCATTCTTATTTTTTAATACTCCTTTTGACATTGAAATACTGTTAATTTTGAGGCACAGCTATTCTTAGCTGAGTTGGAGATGTACAATGTTCTGGCACAAGTCCCACCACCAGTGCCAACTTCCCTCTACCAGTGTATATAAGTTTTCTCTCCCTTTGCAGACTGCCTCCTTGACAGACACATTTTGGGTATGGTTTTTAGATTATTGGTTTTTGTTTTGCTTTTTGGTGGTAAATGCTTTTAGATATACCACATTTTAACAACAAAATTGTTCTTAAGACCCCTGAGTTTATCCTGATCCCTCCTGTCCTTTCATTTTACTCCCAAACCTTTTGTTCCCTATCCTTCTTGTATCTGTAATCTAGCTTCAAGGGCAATCTTGGTATCCCAATTGATGTCTTGCATTCCCTTCTGTCAATCATATATATATATATATATATATATAAAAAAACAGCCAAGTAGATCACTGCGATTTGTCCTTTTTGTGAGTCACTTCACTTAACATGACTTTAAGCTCCATACAAGTTGCAGTGAATAGCAGGATTTAATTTTTCATTGCAGCTTCATAGTATTCCATTATCTACGTCTACCACACTTTAACTATCCACTTTGACTTGGGGACAGGTAGGATGAGAAAAAAGGTTTTTTTAGCTATTGATCCCTTGAAATGTGATCAGTTTGGCATAGGAACGGAGTTTATAAAATTTTATTTTAGATAATTTCTATTTGAAATGAAATACCAACTTATAGCCAGTGGTTACCATGTTAGATTGTACTTTTCTAGATTCTATATCCATGTATTATCTCCAAGTCAATTTGATTCACAATGACTACAAAAACACATTAATTCAGGACTGTATGGAGAAACACACTGTCAGAATGTTGTCTTGCCATCTTTTATTCAGAGTGAGTGTGATATACACAGACGCAAATCAATCCTAACTGATTCATTTCTCTGGAACAAGGTGTCATGCGAAGCATAGTTGCATCCCCGAGAAGCTTCACTAAGAATTTCAAATAAACCATCATGCTTTCCATGAAATAAATATTAAATAGTACTAGTTCTTTTGAAAAAAGAAGAGAGAATGCTTGTGCTGAAATCATTATAATTTTGCTGTTTTGTGGGGTTTTGTGACCCCTGGTGACCTCTGGTCAAACCCAGGTGCTTAGGGCTTATTCCTGACAGTGCTCAGAAGACCACATGGAGAGCCAGGATCCAACCCAGGTTGACTGTGTATAAGCTAAGTGCCCTCCCAAATATATTATCTCTCTGGACCCTACAATATTAAAATTATGAAAATTAAGAAAGATAAAAAGATAAACAGTGCCTGCCATATAGATAGGCTGGGGAGAGGGGAAGGTGTCAGGGGACTTTATTGGTGGGAAATATGCACTGGTGGAGGGATGGATGCTGGAATACTGTATGACTGAAACCTAATAACAAACAGTTTTGTAATTGTTTATCTCACCGGGTATAATAAAATTTAAAAAAAGTAAAATGATCCAATAAGAAATAAAATAATTAGGGGCTGGAGCGATAGCCCAACAGTTAGGGTGTTTGACTTGCACGTGGCCTGCCCATGGCAGCCTGGGTTCCATCCCCGGTATCCCATATTGTCCTTCGAGCACTGCCAGGAGAAATTCCTGAGGGCAGAGCCAGGAGCAACCCCTGAGCATTGCTGGGTGTGACCCAAAAAAAGCAAAAAAAAAAAAAAGAAGAATAAATAAAATAATTAAAAAGAGAGACAACTAAACTAGAGATTGGATGAATTGTAGCTAAGAGAACATACTGAAATTGCTACTTGGAATTAAATATTCAGGAATTGGGATATTAATACTTCACTTTCCTTGTTACACAGATGTCACTCATCACCCCAGGATTTGTGCCTCCTATGCTTGCTTTCACAGTTCTCCTGTGGAATTAAGTCTGATTTCCCAGATTGATAATCTATCCATTTACACATTCCCTGATGACTGCCTTCCACCTATTGACCAATCCTACTGCTGTCATCACTCTCAACTTTTACAAAAGTATTTCATAACTCACTTTGTGAATATTACCTTAGAGCTCAACCTTTTTTTGAGGTCTTCTTTGCAATATAGTTTAGAATGCTTCCCCATTAATGCAAAACTATTTTCATTGATGACTTGTAATTGTTAGCAGTGATGGTTGATGTTCTACTTATTGTTCAACATGACTATTAAGATAATTTTAAATAAAGATTAATTGCTTGAAATGATTGGATATTATTGCATCCTTGAACTTAGGAGACTACAGAAAGAATAAGTTTTCTCAACAGTGCTAGGTTTCAGATTTGCATCTACAAAAAATAAAACTCCAAAGAAATATATAACTGTCTTATACCAGAGGGTGTAAAATATGGTCAATATGGTTGCACTGATATATTGAATGACTAGCGTCTTTTTTAAATGCATGAAAGACACAGACTGTGTGAAATAAAATGAATGCATTCATCTGGAGCAGGATTATATGGTCACTGAGGGCACCCTACAGGCACTCACCAAGGAAAAGTTACAGAGCTGTGTTTCTCCACAAGCCCTCTAATACTATTATGATTCTTAGCAGTTATTGCCATTATTAATATTTGTATTTTAATCTTTGCAGAAGGTAGGAGGAAGGATTGCATGACACTGGGCAGTAGTAGTAGGCTGTCCTTGGACTGTTCTCTCTTTCTGACTTTTACTTTTTTCCATATCCAAAACTAGAATCAATTTTGCATAAAACCATAAAGTACATAAAATTACATGAATAACATTTTCTACAGAACTTGCCTAATCATTTCTAATAGATACAAAGAGTGCCATCATGAAATAAAAGGAAGGGGGCAGGAGTGGGCAACTGTCTTGTATGCAAGACATATTAGGCAACTGCCCTGCATGCAATTGACCTGGATTCAATCCCGAACATTCCATATGGTGCTCTGAGCCCAGCAGAAGGGATATCTCTGTCCAGAGGCCTGGGATAATTTCGGAAAATTACTGGTTGTGGCCCCAAAACAAAACCAATAAAACAAGTAAAATAAAAAGAAGTGATGGCTACTCTATTGCATCTCAGAGCCATCTTTCCTTCATACTTGAAAAACTTTACATCAAAGGATAGAAGAATTCAAAATCTTACTAGGTAATCCCCTGATGAAGAGAGAAATTTCTTCCTAGAGGGTAGAGCACTTTAATAAAAATTAATGCATTCCGTAGTAATTTACTTCGATTAATCATTTTAGCAGATTAATGGCAGATTCTGAACAAGAGATCTCAACCCATGATATACACCAATGCTATATCTACTGCACCATTACATTCAAGCTTGGGTAACAGACTCTCCTTAGCTCTCTCTACTTTCATTATTAATTGTATAATTGAGCTTCTCTTTTGGTTGTCTGATTCCTCTTCAATTTTCTTGCTCCCATGCTAAACCGTAAACTATTAAATAATGGATGCTGCAAGTAATTGTCTATGCATAGTTGACGTTTATCACATTGGTTCATGAAGAAACTTAAAACGTATTTGCTGAATGAAAGCAGAAATGATATATACAATATATTTTCTGATGCACTCTCTATCCCAACCTTTCCATTTATCTCCTTTTCACCCACTACCTTTCCTATCTATTTTAATATAGGACAGAAATAAGAAATCTTAACAAAATGTCTGAGTCAATGAACACATATCAGCCTTTACAAGCCAGGGAATACTGAAATCTCTGTAGCTAAAACCTTATAATTAACTACAACCTTTTCTGTCATTACATTTTCCTTAGGAACTGGATGAATGAGGGAGATATTATTTAGTATTGAGAAATCATCTGAGTAAATATATAATAATTTTGATAATTTTTCTCTAAATATGCCCAAAGGCTTTGACTGCTACTGTTTCATTTTATTATCCTTCTTGTGATAATAAAGGATATTAATAGATGAAGATTGTGATATAAAGAAAGTAGAACCAATTCACTAGGACCTTTTATATAAAATATTTGCATAGATTACCTTGGGATAAATGATCACTGCCATAATTCTTTGTTAGATTCATTTGTTTGATGTACATATTTTTATAGGTTGGGGATAAATGTGTTCCTTTAATTTAAAAACAAATTTTTAAAAAGCTGCACAAAGATTTCAATACAAAAGCCCAGCTTGAGTATGATATGGTATGATAGGTAGAATTACAGTCCCCATGCCCTCCACCCCCTACCTAGTGCATTTTTCTAATTTTTGGACATTCTGATATGTTATTTTACAAGACAAAGAGGAATCTGTAGATGTGATTCAAGTGAACGTATTTGTCTGGACAAACCGCTCTGGATTTTTCAAGGAGTCCAATCTAATCAGATGATCCCACAAAAGCTGAGAATCTTTTTGGATGTGATCAGAGATAGATGTAGATACGATATTCCCACTGTCTGAGTGATTGCAATGTTGGCGATTTTGAATATGTAGAAAAGGGGCATGACCAAAGAAATAAAAGTGACTACTTGACAAGCAAAGGACAAAGAAATATATTTCCCTCAGTGCCGCCAACAGTGAAGAGTCATCTCAAAACCACAGGACCATGAGAATGTCACATATGTAAACAGTTGTTGGACACAATTGTGTCATTTTAAAAGACTAAGATTGTGTGATTTAAAAAAAATACAACATCAGACAGAGAAGCAACATATTGGAGTAATACAAAGAATTGACAACGCCTTCCACAGTGCTAGGATGACAAAACAGCCTGCAGTAAAACTGAAGAGGATCCCTGACTCATTAGCTCCTCTGATCACCCAGCCTGTGCTAAAGCCATTTCACTGCCAGGATATTCATTTACACGCTGAACGTTAATTAAGCACCAGGAAGCAGAGACCCACTCCACTTCCTTGAACTGCCTAATTTAAGGTCAGTTGGTATAGATAAATTTTTTAATGAATTATAACCATGTTGGCATTGCAGTTGACTGACAATAATGAAAGCATAAAGCTGTTAGTGATTCTGGACAAGTGATATCCTAAAATCCTACTCTACTTTTTAATAAAAAGTAAAAAGTAGAATATTACATCCAGAAAAAAGACATTCTCCCTAGCCTAGCTTATCTCAAACTCAACATATTGATATTCTTGCAAGGTAAGTGGTTAACTACTTATCTAGTAAAATGTAAAGGAAAACACCAGACTCATTTCCCTAATTCTTAATCTACTACTGTCTACATTATACTAATCTTCAGCAAAATCTAAGAATATATTGATGATATTGATGACAAATTTACCACTATGCATTACACAAGGTATCATTTAGAGCAACATAATAATTTCAATACATAAATCTATATGATCCAAGTTGTATTTGATAATCATTTTGCAGATTCTTCAGATATTTTTGAGTCTTTTTCTCTATCCTGTGCCCTCAATTCCATAAAAGTAAAACAGGCAGCTTACCTATTCAACAGGATAATTTCATCCTATGAGAAGACAGGGCACAGAATTTCATAGACATCAGATAAACGTTAAAGAGATCTGCAGGTTTGGAATTTGGAAAAAAAACAATATCCATATCTTGATTTGGCAGAATATTTATCAAATGTAGGCAAGCATTTCAACAGCAGAATCACCCTCCTGAATCCTCAGTTTGCTCATTATAAAACAGGAATGCTATTTCATGTTTTGCAAAGTAATTGTAAAAATTTATTCATTCAATAAAGCATGAAATTAAATTATACAAATTCATGGGATGTCATACAGTGTTCATTAAAAAGTGGTTCCCACGGTCCTTTATGAAAATTTCCCTGACATCTGAAAAGAAACCTTGACAAAATGTTGTCTGAGAGGTCACCCTCTGTACATGCTGTAGAGAGCCTAACAGTCTCATGTATGCCTGCTCAAAGGTTCAGGTATCCTACCTGTAATGTCCGTACCAGGGTCTCCGTTTGACATTTACTAGAATTCCACTTTAGTAGGATTGTAGGCTCATGGCACCATCTTGTGGTCATCTGAGAACTATCTTTTTATAGACTAAAAAAATCCCACAACAAACGCATACCTCACGTCTGCTATACATAAGAGCTTCATGTAAATCCTTCATAAAGAGATGCTTCTGCACAAAAGAACTTGAAAAAGAAGCATAAGTCCATTAGACTTTTCATGAGGACGTCTCAGGAATATTTGCAAAGTCTAAGACGGCTTTGTGGGTAATGAAGCAGAGTGAAACAACAGGCTTTGGACTCTACTTGGTCCTTGCTTTCAATCATTGTTTTATGTGTTAAAACTCCTTTATTATTCAAAAACACTTGTGAACAGAGGGAAATCTGACATTCCCAAACAAGTGAATGCCACATTTGACCCCCAAATGTTCACTCAACACTTGCCAATAAATGCTAGCTATTACCTATGGCTTGAAAGTTTTCAGTTTGAATATAGAACATGGCTAAGGTAGGACCAAATCTAAATCCTCTGGTTTCTGCCTATAGAAAACTATCTTTGTTCAACTGAGTCACAACCATCCTTCAGGGTTATAAAAATATAGCAAGAGAAGAGACAATGAGGTTGCGGGGATTAGGGGTGGATAGGCATTACAATAGGAAGAAGTAATTTGGGAGAAGTAAGACACTAAATGCTTGTGCACAATCAAAGAGACATACAAAATCAAAGTGCAACCTTGAAATATGTTGATCAGTACACATCTTCCCTTTAGGGAGGTTCATAGCAAATAGTATGTGGGATGACATGAGAACATCATGATGGAATCAGAATGGAGAAGAGGAAGCTCGATTAGTAAATTCCCATCAGCAAAGCTCCAAGTCACCTATCTGTGCTAGATTACAGTGGTAAAAAACCACCAGATATTTACAGCCCAACTCAAGATCTCTCCCATTGGAGAGGGGGAGCAAGCACAGTTCAGTCCCTGGTGACTTCTGTATGACCTCTCTCATACAGAAGTCAACCAGGGGGAAGCAAGGGGAAGAAGTCAGCCAGGGGAAGAAGTCAGTCCCTGACTTCAGCCAGGAGGGAGCAAGCACAGATTAGTCCCTGGTGACTTCTGTATGGCCTCTCTCACATGAAATGATAATGATCTGCTTAATCATATCAAAATTAAGTTTACTAGCACAGTGCCAGTGCCATGACAATTATCACAATGATAGAGACAAGAGGTCCAGGCAGGGAGAGACCAGGGATATGGCCCTTATAAAAAGGACCTGGTATGGAAGGTCCCAGGAGGCCCAGGTTATGCCTAATATCCTGGATGCCACAGCACTGCTGGATTGGGACACCAGAAGAGAATTGTCTCAGAGTCCTCTCTGCTGTTTTATTGCCCCACATTCTTAGAGCATAATAAAGCACTCCTCCACCTCCCACCTTAGCTAAATGTTTATATATGGAGAAGACCTTTCTTGGGATCCTGTTTCAGCAGATCCATAACACAACCCGGGAGCTTCTTTGTTTTACTTCCCCTTCCTGTACCTTCCCTAAATAAAGTATTTTACTGAACGCTTGCCATTTACTCTTCAGACCCTTGTTTCCAATTTTGACTACTTGAGGACAGCACAATACAGCACAATAGCAATCCACGAAAGTGTCCAGATGTGGATAGGAACGCATGGAACTCTAAATATGTAAATATTCCTACATATTTAGGAAGGAAGGTGGGAGGATTAGGAAAGGCAGTAAAGAAGGCAGGGAAAGGAAAAAGGGTACCCATGGCAAAGGGTTTTTGGGAGTAATAAAAGCAACTAGCCCTAAGAATACTAAAACCTACCTTGTAGAAACAACTCTAAGACCTGATAAGACCTTTTCCTGGAACCAGTGCAGACTCAGAGAAGGCTGGATCCCACTCTAAGAGAGGTTCCAGCAGGAACAAAGGCCAACAAAGCAATATCAAAGTAAACAATCAACTACTCCCAACTCCACCCCTTGGCAAATACCCATGGCAACAAACTCTTACCTAGGTAGAAAATCCAACAAGGTTAGCTAGGAAGAAACTCTCTGAAAGCTAACTTGAGCAAAGTAAGTGTGTGCATAAGCTACCTGAGCCCATGTGTTGTGTATGCTTATGTGCTACTGCTCAGTGTGTGTGGCAGTAGAGCACATATGCTGTTTATGCTCGCTCTTGAGATATGTACTTTAATACCTTCATACTTTAATATTAGAATGTATACTAGGGCTCCCTCTGGAAAACTGAAGAAATCCTTCTCCTTTCTACTTTCTTTTTTTTCCTTCCCCTCCTCCTCCTCCTTCTTCTCCTTTTCCTTCTCCTTCTCCACCTCCTCCAGTTCCTTCTTCTCCTTCTCCTTCTTATTCTTTTCATCATCATCATCATCATCATCATCATCATCTTCTTCTTCTTCTTCTTCTTCTCCTCCATTTACTTCTTCTTCTTCTCCTCCTTTTCTTCTTCTTCTTCTTCTTCTTCTTCTTCTTCTTCTTCTTTTCTTCTTCTTCTTCTTCTCCATTTTCTTCTTCTCCTTCTTCTTCTTCTTCTTCTTTTCTTCTTCTTCTTCTTCTTCTTCTACTACTTCTTCATCTTCTTCTCCATTTCCTTATCCTCCTTCTTTTCTTCTTCTTTTCTTCTTTTTATTCTTCTTCCTTTTCTCTCCCATCCTCTCTCTCTGTCTCCCCCATACAATCCCCAGAACTTTTAAGTAAAATCCATTTTACCCTACTTTTTTGTCTCCTCTTTAAATTATTTTCTATCACAGAAACTAAAGAACCAGAAAGGCCAGAGTAAGACCTAGAAAGGTATATTTTCTGGCAATCAGCAAAGCTCACAACAATCTTATCAGTCCTAGATTTCCCCTACCAACCCAGGTGTCAGAGGAAGATAGAAAATGGCATATTTCCTTTCCAAGGATGGCACTTTTCTCCTCCCTACTACACATAGGACTCAGGGAATTCCACAACCTCAGCAGGAAACCATAAAGAGATCTGGAACAAGAACAGACCAGATATTCACCCATGAACCCTTCTCTCTGTGCTTGAAGGAATGGCTTCTTTCTCTTCATTAAGCTGAAGCATTTGTCACAGATGGGTGCTAATTTCCCTCTCTTATCCTTGGTATATTTTTAAATAAATGCTTGGTTTAACTATCTTTTTCTTTTATGAAATATACATTGGGAAGCACAAGAATCAGAGATTTAAATCTTGTGTGTGTTGGTGTTCTGGCCCTCCTCATGGTTTATCAATGTCTAAAAAGAGGGTGATGTTCATTATCTAAATAACATAGAAGTTATAAAAATATCAAGAAAGTTTATTTTAAAAAATTGTTTGCATATATGCATTTTTTCCAGATTCTACACTCAGACCGCAGACACAAGAAAAATTAATATTCAGCCTGGCAAGCTATCTGTGGTGTATTCAAAATGCCAAAAACAATAGCAATATTGGACCTCATTCCCAACAAATGGAGATGTTACTGACACCCCCTCGAGCAAAATGATGATCAACGGGAAGACAAGTGATACACATGATCACTTACTACTAGGGAAAGGTTAGGAGAGTATACCAGTGAGAATAACTGACAGGGAAAACAATTGGAAACAAGTGGAGCCAAAGCGATAACCTTGTGGGTAGGGCATTTGCCTTGCATGCGGCTGAACCAGGGGTAAGTCCTGAGCATTTGCCAGGTGTGACCCAAAAGGCAAAAAAAAAAAATTGGAAACAAGTGTTTACAAAGTTTTTTTTTGCTTTTTGGGTCACACCTGGCAATGCTCAGGGGTTACTCCCTGGATCTGCATTCAGGAATTACTCCTGCGGTGCTTGGGGGACCATATGGGATGCCGGATATTGAACCCGGGCCGGCATGGGCTGGCCACATGCAAGGCAAACCTCCTACCTGCTGGGCTATCACTACAGCCCTATGTAAAATTTTTTTTAAAATTCACTGATATATAATGAATTATTTTTTGAAATTATATTTGAAATTAAAAACTATAAGAAATGTATACAATGCAAGTACTAATCAAAATAAATAAGGAGTAAGTATTTAAATGTGTGATAAAGTAGGTTTCAGAAAGCATTTTAGAAATAATATGAAACATTTAAATAATAATTAAAGGTTCAATATACAATGAAGACGTAATGTAGCTAAATGTGCATAGAGAATGTAGAAAAATAGGTCTACAGCTGAATCTCAACAAAACTATGTCCATGAAAAACAAACTAGTTCCATAGTCCCTTTCTCTCAATGGAACAAATATCTCTGAATGCAGCAGTTATGTGTACCTAGGTCGAGAAATCAAGATGATGAATGACCTAAAACCTGAGTTGTGCAGGAGGAAGAGAGTTGTGTGGAATGCCATGAAAAGCATTGAAGAAATAGCTAAAAACCTCCAGCTCCAGGCACATCTCTTCGACTCTACTGTTCTCCCTGCATTAACATACGCCTCAGAGACATGGACCCCTATGAAAGCAGGATGGGAATGCTATTCGGGTCTCCCAAAGAGGAATTGAAAGAGCTATGCTTGGAATATCACACCTCACTCAGTGAGAGTAGGGACCTCTGTTGACGATCCAGAGTCAGGGACGCTGTCTCATTTGCCAAGGCATTGAAAATCAGATGGGCTGGACATGTAATATGATTTGGAGACAACCGCTGGACTAAAGCAGTTACCGACTGGATCCACGGGAAGTCAAAAAATCACATGGCCTACAAGATGGTCAGACTTCTTCGTCAAGACCCTGAATGAACAGTTTGAGGCTCTTCGTATTCCTGAAGCTACCAGATGTCATTGGGCTACACTGGCATGTGATAAGGTCAAATGGAAATGTTACTGGCACCTGCTTGAGCAAATTGTTGAATAACGGGATGTCAAGTGATCAAGTGTATAGATAACAGAACAGAGCACCAAATAAAACAATTAAAAGAGAAAGTTATAGAATTATAATTGAAATTTATTTTTATCTTGTATATTGAATGCAAGATTTAGTAGGTAAAACAATAACATGGATCTAAAATGACTAAACAGAGATAATAGCTGTTTGGTGCTAAATGAAATGTATTTAGATGTTCCATACAACAACAGTGAAAACCATATTAGTTTTAACAGTGTTATTAAATTCACACACCATATGTCTCACAAATGTAAAGTGTATAATCCAGTGACTTTTAGCATTCACACTATTGTGCTATCATCATATTCTAATTTTAGAGCAGTTTTTTTTACTTAAAAGATATAAAAGTAGCCAATATTGAGTCAAAGTACAATTATTCCTTTTTCTGCAAAACCCCAAATATAGGTAATGGCAGTTTTATTAATTCTGAACATTTCATATAGATGCAATAACATGAATGCTTTTACTCTAATATTCAATTTTAGATGTTCTCAAGTTCTTTTCATAATACCATGTAGTTTAATTTTATTAATTGTTTTTTTGGGGGGGGAGGCACACCCAACTCTACTCAGGGCATATTCCTTGCTTTGGATTCAGGGATCACTTCTGGTAAACTGAGGCAGCCATACGGGTACCAGCTATTGAATCCAGGTTTGCCACATGTAACACAAGTGCTCAATCTTGTTAATCCCTAACTTTCACTTTTAACCTAATTTTACTTCGATATCACTAATACCAAATTAATACAAACTCATAATATTGCCAAAGTTCATCTTCTATGATAAATATTCTAGCAAACATGAATTGGTATTTTTTTTCACAAATGGGCCTGAAAATCATCCTCTGACTCACTGAGAAATGCACTGTACCTATCATTCTTCTAAATTCTTAGTAAGTCTTCTAAGACTTAGTAGGATAGACTTTATGATTATTCTAGTTTCTTAGTATATTTATATTTATGTGATATGTTTTATTTTTTTACTTTTTTGGGTCACACTGGCAATGCTCAGGGGTTTCTCCTGACTCTACACTCGGGAATTACTCCTGGTGGTGCTCGGGGACCACCTGGGATGCTGGGGATTGAACCTGGGCGGCAGAGGCCAGCCACTTGCAAGGAAAACGCCCTACCTGCTGGACTATCGCTCCAGCCCTGTGGTGTATTTTAAGTGCCTCTTATTTACTTGTATTATTAAAGTTTCCTCTCTTCTTTTTTTTTAAAGGTTCGTTTGTTTGTTTTGCTTTTGGGGTCACTCCCGGTGATGCTCAGGAGTTACTTCTGGCCCTGCTCACTCCTGGTGGTGCTTGGGGACCATATGGGATGCCGGGAATCAAACCCAGTTCAGCTATGTGCAAGACAAATGCCCTCCCTGCTGTGCCCTCCTCTGGCCCCCTACTCTCTTCTTTTTGAGTCTTTGTGAATTTATTATTCAAAGAATGAACTCTTAGTTTTGTTGATCCTTTATGTTTTGTCCCTCATACAGCTATATCTTTTCTGTTCTAATTTCATTGTCCCTTTTCTTCTCTTCTTTTATACTTTGCAATTTATCTATCGTGTTTTGTATGGTTACATGAAGTGTGAGTTCAGGGTATCGTTTATTCCCTAAAGTAAGCTTGCATTGATCTTAATTTCCATTTCTTTGTAAAGCTTTTGTTATGTCAGAGATGATCTAATAGCTCTGGTCTTAGTTTTCATTTGTTTCCAGAATCTTTAAATACCTCTTTGATTTCCTAATTAATAATGATTAATTATTAATTAATCAATATTAATAATGATTTTTCAGAAACATATTTGCTTAGTCTCCAGATGATTAAGTTTTTCCAGTTATCTTTCAGGGTTATTTTCTCCCTTTCTTGAATGGTGATTTGAAAAAAATACTGAATATGACTTCTTGATTATTGTTTTGTGGTTTAGCATGTAAACTCTCATGGTGAATATCTACATGCAATGAAGAAGAATGTATATTCAGCTTCTGGAAGTTACAGAACCCTATGTAGGTCTATTAATTTTAGTTTTTCCACCTTCATTTATGGTTGTGGCTTCCTTATTGAATTTATCAGGTATAAAAATCTATACATGTCTATTATGCTTTATTCTTCCAATTAGTACTTAAGGCTTTTAAGTCCTCATTAGTTTTCTCTTCCATTCATCTAATCAATGGTAAAACTAAAAAAGACAATATCTTGCACTAATTTTGTGTCGCATTAATATTTTAGGTATTTTAAAAAAATCATGAAATACAGGAATGAGAATAATAATGGGGTCTCTTTGAATAAATTCAAAACTTTGTCTAAATTTAACAATGGGTATTAGTGCCTATAGAAGGCATCAAGAAACAGCTCAATGTGTGATCTCTGACATGACAAAATCACTACAAACAAACTTAACAAAGACCGTAAACTATGAGATCATACAAAAAAAAATCCAAGCAGAAATCAAGTTAAAGAATAAAGTAGTTTTGTGTTATAGAAATAGTACAGGGTTGAAAGCATAAGCCATGTATGTGGTCATCCCCAGATGAATCCCCAGCATCACCTGATTTTTTTGAGGGTTCTAGTTTGCAACTCTGGAGGCCCCTGATGACACAAGTAACCCCAATACTGCAGGATTATGCAGCACTGCATTGAACTGCTAGGTCACTCGCAATTAACTGCTGACTTGGTTGGCTGAGAATCCCCTGAGCGAAGCCCCAGCCTCCTGAGCAGCTATGGGAGTGCAAACCGTTTTTGAGTTAAGTAGAGAAACATATTCTAAATTTTATGTATCAAGTTTTATCCTTCCTAAAAGTGTTGTCAGCTACTATTCATTCCTGGTACTAGGTCTTTTCAAGTAGGGAGCCTTAAATACATCATCCTGTCCAAAAAAAAAAATAAAACCTTTTGAACTAAAAAACTGTAAGGTGGCTCAACAACAGGATATCAGATTATGATTATTCTACCCTGAGTTTAAAGATGCCATAGAATTTCCTGAGTCTGTGGAAAGAGATATATACTGAAATACAAGGTACACAATGAGTTCGAACACAACTGATTCAGATGAATACCAATACACACTGCAACTAAAATTTTAAAATTCCAAAGATAGAAATAAAATCTAAAAAAGTACCAAGAGAAATTTCAAGGTTCACAGAAAAGGAAAACTTTATAAGATTCATGGCAAGTTTCTCAATGTAAACTCTATAGGTCATAAGGATGGAATGATAATATTTAGCCAAAGCACTGGACACAGAGGACCCCCAAATAAGAATACTCTCTTTGGCTAAGTTGGCTCTCAATTCAAAGAAGTTATGTAAACACCTTTCCATTTATTTATTTACTCATTTACTTATCTGTTTATTTATTTATTTTAAAAATCTTTTATTATACCACTATGAGGTATACAATTACATAGATGTTTATGTCGGGTTTTAGTCATACATTGTTTCAGCACCAAGCCCTCCACCAGCGCCCATTTCCCACCACGAATGTCCCCCCAATCTCTCCCCATCCCATAGCCTGCCTCTATGGAGAGGTTCTTTATCTTTACAACAAATGTTAGCACACTGTTCCCTTCTCTGTCCACCCAACCTCCAGACTCCCAGACATTTGTACTAGATTCCATCTTTGGAAAGATCTACTGATCCATCTCTTGTCTGACCTTGGATATTGGTATCATAATGTATATATATATATATAATATAGATACATGCATATGTATCTATATATTTATGTCATGCAAATAAATGCAGTCATTCTATATCTGTCTTTTTCCTTCAGGGTAATTTTACTCAACATGATCCTCTTCATGTCCATCCATTTAATGGCAAATTTCATAACATCATTTTTCCTAACGGCTGCATAGAATTCCATAGATAAACACCTTTTTTAGATAAAACAAACTTGACTTAATGACCATTAAAACAGCCATATAAGAAATACTAAATCATTCATATTTTAAAATAACTTAGGATATTTTTGGTGTGTAAGAGTATACACTTTACATGATCTTGAGAACTGGGAAGAAAGTACAGGTGGAAGAGAGGCTTTCTGCAGGCCATAAAGCCAGATTCAGTTCCTGGTACCTAAGTACTCCCAGAAGCAGGAGTGAGCCCTGAGCACAGCCAGCCATAATTGCCACAGGCCACCAAATATTTTTATGCCTTTATAAATCAAAATCATCTTAAAGTATTTTATAAAATAGATACAAATTTCTAAGAAATATGAAAAGGTAATGATATAACAAATAACATTTGTTAATAGAGAAATTAATGCATTTCCCTTAAGGTTAGGCAGAAAACAGTAGGGATAGCAATTGATAGGTAGAAATTACTGCTAATATTTGCTAATTACTGCTAATGTTTGTCTCAGGAACTCATGCTAATATTTGAGCATGAGCTCCTGAGTCAAACATTTCTGACAGACAGGAATTTGAATCTCTTTTAATATTATTCTTTATTATTTTAAGTCATGATTAGAATTATCCTCTATCTCTATATTTTTTTTAAACATTTTATTATACCCCCGTGAGATATACAATTACAACGTTGTTCACGTTTGTAGGTTTCGGTCACACAGTGTTCCAGCACCCCCCCTCCACCAGTGCCCATCGCCCACCACCCAAGTCCCCAATTCCCTGCCCCCTCACATGGCTTGCCTAAATGGCAGGTTCTTTATCTCCTCTCTCTCTCCCTCTCTCTCTCTCTTCCTTCTCCTACACATTGTGGGTTGCACTACATACACTTAGAAGCCATCATTTGCATTTTTTTGTCTGTATTTAATGCTCAGTTCTATGTTGGTATCAAACGTTTTGACATTTAGTCACACATGTTCCCTTCTCTATCTTACCTAACCTCTGACTCCCTCACGCTTGTGGTAATTTCCACTTTTGGTAAGATCACCTGGTATATTTATCAAGTGATCAAATGATCAAGGTGATCAAATAAATGCAGTCATTCTATGTCTCTCTCTTTCCTTCTGACTAATTTCACTCAACATGATTCTTTCCATGTCCATCCATTTATAGTCAAATTTCATAACTTCATTTTCCTAACAGCTGCATAGTGTTCCATTGTGTAGATGTACCACAGTTTCTTTATCCAGTCATCAGTTCTCGGGCATACTGGTTGTTTCCAGGTTCTGGCTATTGTGAATAGTGCTGCTATGAAAATAAAAGTGAGGATTGTGTTTCCAAATAAAAGCGCGGTTGTTGTGTTTCCGCTGTGTTGTTTTGCTTCCCAGGGTATATTCCCAGGAGTGGTATGGCTGGGTCAAAAGGGAGCTCAATTTCTAGTCTTTGGAGGAATGACCATATTGTTTTCCAGAAAGGTTGTACAAGTCGACATTCCCACCAACAGTGTATGAGAGTCCCCCTTTTCCCCACATCCACGCCAGCACTTGTTGCTTTTACCCTTTTGGATATGGGCCAGTCTCTGTGGTTTGAGGTGATATCTCATTGTTGTTTTGATTTGCATCTCTCTGATGATTAGTGATGATGTGCATTTTTTCATATGCCTTTTGGCCATTTGAATTTCTTCCTTGTCAAAGTTTCCGTTCATCGCTTCTCCCCATTTTCTAATGGGGTTGGCTGTTTTTTTTTTATATAGCTGTACCAGTGCCTGATATATCCTGGATATTAACCCCTTATCAGATAGGTATTGGGTGAATATTCTTTCCCATTCTGTGGACTGTTTTTCTATCTTGGTCACTGTTTCTTTCGAGGTGCAGAAGCTCTTCAGTTTCATGTAGTCCCATATGTTTATGTTTTCTTCTAGTTGCTTTGTTAATGGTGTTTCACCTTTGAAGATGTCTTTAGCTTCAATGTCTTGGAGGGTTTTTCCTATATTTTTCTTCAACATACTTTATGGATTCAGGTCTGATATTGAGATCTCTATTTAACATACATTAGAGGCCTGAGCAATAGTACAGTGGGTAGGACATTTTCCTTGTGTGTGGCCAACCTGGGTTCAGTTTCTGCATCGCATATGGCACCCCAGAGAACTGCCAGGAGTAATTCCTGTGTGCAGATCCAGAAGTAACTGCTGAGCACCATG
>JAJIBD010031911.1:0-25362 GCA_021461705.1 Cryptotis parvus | reverse complement strand
GTTAATGTAAGATTAAATAGAGTAAAAAGCTATCACCTGTAGGCTTAGAAAATGAGACTAAAATTGTCATCATAAGGAAGTATTAGGTAAGAAATTTAAATGTTGCTTAAAGGTTCTCTTTATAAAAATTGTAACTTCCTATCTTTGATTAAATAAATGTATTTGGAGAAATTCATTTAGTACATTGCAGTACATTTGAATCATATATCCATCATTGAAATCAGTCATCTTTATAGATTTTTTACTCAAGTCACATAATTTATACTGCTCTCAAACTGAATTTATAAATTTTGAAGATTTTTTTCAGCACCTACAATTTATATGACGATCCTTCCACTAGCCATTTTGGTTGGGTTTTTGATTCCCTGATATCAGTGAATATTTGTTAAAAAAAAATGCTTGGATAGCATTTAGAACTTTCTTTTAGAGCATTATTTACAAAGAATTTGTGGATTTAGTATCTGAAAGGCATTGATTATAATCTTTATGCCTAGTACTTACAGGCTTGAATAGCATTTATAGTTTATTCTACTTCAGCATAAATTTCTGAATTTATAAACTACTATAAAATATGTAATACATAAGTTTATATAAAAAATTTGAACCTCATAAATAGAGGTCCGTGGTCATAATTTGATAATTATTGTTCAACATGTGGTGACTCTTATTGTCAAGGGTGTTACAATTCTTAGAGGTACTTGTAATAAAATATTCATTAATTTTAATAATAAATTAAATTAGAAGATACAGAATAATATTGAGAATACTTAAAATGATTCTTTTATGCATAAGAACCACATATTGTTCAAAGTATATTGAAATATATATACCAAAACTCAGTAAGGATTAGAGAACAAAGTGTAAAAGACTTGTCATGTGAAGATAAAGTTTCATTCTCACGATGGATTTTTAATCAGGTTTATAAAGTCCATTAAGTAAATTAGTAACTCTAGAGACATCTATTTATATCAAAATGAAAAAATTGGCTAAAATAATATGATGCTTTTGCACAGAAATGTATTAATACATGAAAGCATATTTTTTTTTGCATAATGAGTGTGTACTACCTTTCCAGTATTGAACACTTAGTGTCAATACTTGGGATTCAAAAAATGTGTAAATAAAACTAGACTACAAAATAAGTTGCACAATGGGACATGTAATATTATGAAGAAGAAAAGCACAAAATCTGGTGTAGTTCACCATGAAACTCAGAAAACTATGCAGAGTAGCAAATATGCGGCTCCAGCATGCAAAAAGTATGAACCCAGCCCTGTCAGAATAAAATTTTTTGGTACTTGATCACTTGATCACTTGATCACTTGAATCCCGTTATTCATCGATTTGCTCGAGCGGGCGCCAGTAACATTTCCATTGGACCCTATCACGCGCCAATGTAGCCCAATGGCATCTGGTTGATTCAGGAATATGAAGAGCCTCAAACCGTTCCTTCAGGGTCTTTACAAGGAAGTCTGACCATCTTGTAGGTGGGCGGCCACGTGATCTTTTGACATCCCCTGGGATCCAGTCGGTAATGGCTCTAGTCCAGCGGTTGTCTCCAAATGGCATTACATGTCCAGCCCATCTGATTTTCGATGCCTTGGCAAATGAGACAGCGTCCCTGATTCTGGAATAGCAATGGAGGTCAGAACTCCGGATTCCTTCTCTCACTTGAGTGAGGCGTGATATTCCAAGCATAGCTCTTTCGATTCCTCTCTGGGAGACCCGAATAGCATTCTCATCCTGCTTTCGTAGGGGCCCAGGTCTCTGAGGCGTATGTTAATGCAGGGAGAATGGTGGAGTCAAAGAGATGTGCCCGGAGCCGGAGGTTCTTTGTCCTTTTAGCTATTTCTTCGATGCCTTTGAAGGCATTCCATGCCGCTCTCTTCCTCCTGCGCAGCTCAGGTTTTAGGTCGTTCATCATGTCGATTTCTCGACCTAGGTACACATAACTGCTGCATTCAGAGATGTTTGTTCCATTGAGAGTGAATGGGGCCTCAGGAACTAGTTCATTCTTCATGAACATTGTTTTCTTTAGATTCAGCTGTAGACCTATCTTTCCACATTCTCGGTCAAAGTCAGCCAGCATTTGTGCCGCTTGGCTAATGTTTGGTGTTATTAGAACGATGTCATCAGCGAAGCGGAGGTGGTGTAGTTGCCGACCATCTATCTTCACTCCCATTCCTTCCCATTCTAATTGTCGCATGATGTTCTCGAGGGTGGCGCTGAAGAGTTTTGGTGAAATGGTATCACCCTGTCGAACCCCTCTTTTCACATTAATGATCACTTCTTTGTAGAATGGTGAGATCCTGGTGGTGAATCCGCAATACAGCTCACGAAGGATCTTGATGTATTGGGTTTGAACACCCTGTTTGGCTAGGGCTTCGATGACTGCTTCAGTCTCCACAGAATCAAAGGCTTTCTGTAAATCAATGAACGTGAGACAGAGCGGCATCTTGTACTCCCTACAAACCTCAATGAGCTTGGTTGCCGTGTGGATATGGTCGATTGTGCTGAATCCTTTCCGGAAGCCTGCTTGCTCGCATGGTTGTCCTTCATCTAGTGTTCTGCTAATCCTGTTCAGGATGACTCGTGTAAACAGCTTGTAGATGACAGACAACACGGCAGATGGGGCGATAGTTGCCGATGTCGTGAATGTCTCCCTTCTTGAACAGTAGAACTGTCCTGCTGGTTTTCCATTGGGAGGGCACCTTGCATTCGGACAGGTAGCGTGTGAAGAGCCGAGCTAGTGTATTGATGAGTACCGACGGCAGATTCTTCAGGTGTTCGGGTCTGACTTTGTCTGGGCCTGGTGCTGTTTCCTTCTTTTACCGACGAGATGGCATGTCGGATTTCAGAAGGGAGAACGTTGGGAATGACATATCCATCCTGTGGAATTTGGTATGTGGGCAGGTGGATGTGGCTATCAAAGAGATTTGAGTAGAAGTCCTGGATAATCTTCTCCATTGCCTTCTGGAAGATGTGATAGATCCATCAGGGCATCGGAGGGCAGTCATCTTGGTCTTATAGTTGGCAAAGGACAGGCGGGCAGTGCGAATGCTTTTCCCGGCTTTTGCTGCATCTTCCAGTATTTCTGCTCTTCTGTCTTTGAGGTCTTCTTTTATCGCTTCTCTGCACCGTTTAGCAAGCTTGGACGTTAGCATTTGGTCTCCTGAGGCTCGCGCCTTGCCACGCTGGCGAATGAGCTCGAGAGTTTCTGAAGACAGGCGCCCTTTTGTGTCTTTCTCTCTCTCGGCATTCTTCGCACAATCATGGAGGTGCTGGAACCAGTCGGTTGTATTCTTCATCGATGTCGCCAATGATGGTATCTTCCCATGTTGCTGCAATGGTGCCAAAGAGTTCCCAGTTGGTGGTCGCTCTGGGAGTTCTCTTCTTAAACTTTGCAGCCTTTTCTCCCCATTGCGGGAAGTAGAATTTTGCACGAAGGGAGACGGTGGTCCGATCCTGTTTGGAATTTGGGGGACGACAGCAACATCGGTCAGACAAAAACCGCCGATTGAAGATGATGTGGTCAATTTCATTGTGGAACTGTCCGCCAGGAGATTCCCATGTCCAACGTTTCGCTTCAGCCTTCTGGAACTGTGAGTTCCCATGAATGGTCTTGGTGGACATGATGAACTCAGATAGTCTCTCACCCTGTTCGCTCCATTCTAGGCCATGGGTCCCGATGTGGAGTTCTTCAGCCCATCTTCTTGGTCCTATCTTGGCATTAAAATCACCGACTATGATCTTGTAGAAGGTGTGATCTTTTTTATAGAACTCCTCCAATTCCATGTAGAATTTCTCAATTTCATCTTCTTTGTATGTGGATGTTGGTGCGTAGACAATGAAGATAGAAATTGCTGGCAGTGGGCCACATCTCTTCAAGTGTAATCGTCCTATTCGGTTTGTTAGGCATTCAAATGAATCAATGTTTACGGCCATGTTCGTGGTTGACAAGGACACCAACGCCACCGATGCCTCTTTCCGTCGCATGTTCCAAGGAACAATTCTTCCAGTGTCAAATACAGCATGATGCAACTGACGCCTCCTCGTCTCAGTCAGACCAATGATGTCGTACTTGATCTTTTTTGCTTGCAGCATCAGATCCTCAATATATGCTTCCCGATGCCAGTGTACGTGCATTGAAAGTACAGACAGTCATTTTTGTCCTTCTTCTTTTGGCAGCCTAGGATGGCCATGAAATTTTATCAGGCACTGCTTGTTTGCCTTTCTTACTGCTGCCATATTAAGGGCTCTTTCGGGGTCAGGAAAAATAAACATTTCTGTTACTGGATTTGGCATATCGAACACGCATCGGACAGCTTTGCCAGGCTCTGCCATGCGGGCGCTATATTCTCATTACTTTGTGGGGCTCTCTCAGAGGGGGTGGGTGAATATTTACGGTAATTTGGAGGTAAATCGCGGGGCTGCTGCAGCGGCCGCGCAAACGGGAAAGCTGGTTTCTGCTCTGCCGGGTGTACCTGTGTCTTAGGCTCAAGCATTCCCTGCGCTTGAAATACTCTCCTCTGAAGGGCGGGTCTCTGCATGGTGGGTCCTTGTAGGCTGGGTTTCTGACAAGCCAGGCTGGAGACTGGATTAATCTGCCCGCGGGCTGGAGACTGGATTAGTCTGCTGGGTGGAGATCTTACCTGCTGCAGAGTGTGGATTGGATTTTGGTACATTACTTAGAAATTGAGGGCTCCGTCCTTTTCAACTAGAATACATCAGAGCTTCTTAATTTGATGTAGTCTTATCTGCTTTGTTTGCTTGTCCACTGGCATTGAATCACGGAAAATGCCTCTAGAATCAATGTCATGAAAGATTCTACCTATGTTTTTCTGAATATAATTTATGGATTCATGTCTGATATTTAGGACTTTAATCTGTTTTCCGTTGAGTTACTTGCAGGTAGAAGATAGGGGTCTGAACTCTCTCTCACTCCCTTCCTTTCTTCCTTTCCCTCCTTCCTTCCTTCTTTTGTTTTATTTAATATTTAGATCACCACTTCTTCCCCCAACAACATTTATTGTAAAGCTGCCCTTGGTCAACTTTAAGTTAGCTCTGTAGTGAATATTAGCTCACTGTAGTCTTTGGGCTATCTTTGATCTCCTTGGTCTCAGAATATGTCCAATTCAAGTATCACACTTTTATGAATAGCAGGGCTTTATATTGTAATTTAAAGTTGGAAAGAAAAATATCCTATATTTTTTATAATTAGAATTGCTATGGCAACAAGGTGTAATTTTAATTTTTTGTTTTTGTTTCGGGGTCACACCTGGCAGTACTCACGCCCTACTCCTGACTCTGCAAGCAGAAATCACTCCTTGTGGTACTCACGGGACCACATGGTATGCTGTGCCAGCTGCATGCAAGGCAAGAACCCTACACACTGTACTTTCTCTTTGGCCCCATAGGGTGTTTTGTTAATCCAAAAAATTTCAGTAATATTATTCATTGTCTTTAAAAACATTCATAGTATTTTTTAGAGAAACCACAGTGAATCTGTACAGTGCTTTGGGTCAGATTATCATTTGATATTCATAACTCAAATCCACAAACAGTCCATTTCCTTTTGTTTTCTATTTCTTTTTTTTGTTTTCTATTTCTTTTTTCAGTGATTCATAGTTTTCTTTTTATGTCATCAACACTTTTGATATGATGATTCTCAGGTACTTTTTTTTACTTTTTGAGGTATAATTATGAATTTTGCAAAAATTCTCTTCCCTTGTCTGCATATATCAATACCTTGGATTTCTGATGCTAATTTTGTAGATTTCTATGTTACTGTACAAGTTTAGTGTTTCTAGAAAAATCATTCTTATGATCTTTAGAAATTTCTTAGTATAATGCCATCTGCACAAATGAACTTTGACTTCTTATTTTCCAATGACTGTCCTTAATATTTCTCTTGTCACTTGTATCACTTGTCTTCCCATTGATCATCAATTTGTTCGAACGGGCACCAGTAACATCTCCATACGTCCTGTCACATGCTAGTATAGTGCAAAGGGATCTTCTCACTCCAGGAACATAAAGAGCCTCAAACCGTTCCTAATAAGGTCATGGGAATGAGGTACTGGTATTTGATATATCAAATACGTCATGAGTAGCTGCCAGGCTCTGCCACGCAGCTTAATGTTTTTATTTTACAAATTGCTAATGAAAAAGGCTCGGCCAGCACCTGGTTGTGTCCTACATAGCTCTTAGGGCCTGCTCACCATGCAGGCAGCCGCGCCTGCTGGACTAGTAGCAAGGATTGAGGGCCTCCACTCAGTCCCCAGCCTCCGGGCTCAGTGGATGTGGCCCTGAGCTCCTGCCGCCACAGCCAACCACAGCAAGACAGAGACTCAAGATCCAAGGCTGCAGGTGCACGGAGGCTCCACAGCCGCGGTTTAATCTTAGACTCAATTTATTTTAGCACCAGGTCCTTTCAGGATCTTTCTCACTTGTACATTTCAACGATAATTCTATTTGCATCAAACTGGAGAGGTTATGGGGAATGAGGAATTATGATGTCACACTAGAACTCACTATTAAACAATCAGATAGATACATCATACATTATTAGTATCCATAGGACAAGCCATAAAGTGTAATAGAAGAGAGATTGGGAGATACAGGGACATAGACAAAGTGATAGATAAGTCTAATGAGCCTGGCAATAGGGACAGGCAGGGTTTGGGTGGGTGTGTTTGGGAATTGGGTGGTGGAAATTGGCACTGGTGGAGGGATGGATTCTGGAACACTGTTGTAGAGATCCAAACATGAACATCCTTGTAACTTTATATCTCACATGGTATAATAAAAAAATTAAAGAAGATGAAAAAGAGACAGAGAGAGAAAGGGAGCAAAAGAAAATACCTGCTCTAGAGCTGGGAGAGAGGGAATGTGGGGACATTGGTGGTGGGAATGGGACACTGGTGAAGGGATGGGTGCTGGAACAATATATGACTGAGGCCCAATTATGAACATCTTTGTAATATTGTTCTCATGGTGTTATAATTAAAAAATTAAAAAAAACAAATTGCTAATGTAGTAGTTACAGTGCTATATAGGAAATTAGTGGTGAGACTGGGTGATCTTGTTTTTTTACCTAATCTTAAATGAAAAATTTTAGTTTTTTGCTTATACCACACACACAAAACAAAGGAACACAAAACATCTCCACTCAACACTCAACAATTGGGAGAAAATATTTTCCCACCACTCATGTAAGAGCTATAAAACATTTATAAAACTTAACATGAAAAAAAAGCAACAAACTAAAGAATGGTGGAGGAAAGTAACAAAAAACTTCTTCCAAATATATACAGATAGCAGGTTAGTAATTATACGAAAAAAATTCTCCATATTACATATCAACAAGGAAATGCAAATCAAATTTCAAACCACTGACATTGACATACATCTAAAATAAAAAAAATTCAGTGTTGATATAGATGTAGATAAAACAAACTCTTATTCACTGCGGTGAAACTATTTTTTTAGTTTTCCTTTTTTGACAAAAAATATGAACATATCTCAAAATTAATATTAAGTTGAATTTCTAGCTGAACCCCAGTTTGACTTCTGAGCACTACCTCAAGGGCCTAAAAAAATCTCTTCAGAAAGAATATTTCATTTCTCTTCTCCATTACATTACTATGCAATATAGACAAATCTAGAAACAATCCAAGTGTCCAGAACAGATGACTGAATTAAAACTGAAGCTACGATATGTATGTGTGTGAGTGTTTGTGTATACATGTATATGTATATATATATATATTATATATATATATATGATAGAATGGTGTATGTACTTGGATATCATAAAATACGAAATCATGACATTTGCCATTGTATGAATGGTACCAGAGGGATATGCTGAGTAATATATGTCATAAAAAGGGTAAAGACAGAGTGATGATCTCTTCTCATATGTGTGATACAGAAAAACATAGTAAAGAGGGTTCCTAAGTGATAATACAGCAGATTTTGGGTTTGCACTTATTATGCATGTTGCCAACCCAGGAGTAGTCTTTGGTAGACATGTGGTTACCCTGAGCCTGTCAGAAATAATTCTTGTTTTCTGAGCCAGGAGTAAGCCCTGAGCATTGCCAGGTGTAGTTAAATAAGGAATAATGATAATAAGGGAAAAACAAATGGTGAAAGACAACACAATCTAAGATCTGGTATATAGAATGGTGCTTACCAAGGTTGTGAGATGCAACTTGGTTGGAAGGGAGTTTTAATGGGGTAATCCTGAGTCAGTGGTAGAGGGAAGTGGATACTCTGGGTGAGGGGTGTGATGTTAGAATGCTATAACCATGAAACCCTAACATTAACAATATGATAAGATAAAATAAGAAACACTTTAAAAACTAAACTGACATATACACATAATAAAATCTGAAAATAGATATGGAAATTACAAATCAGCCCTGCTATCTCAACACCACTAGCTGAGAACCTCACAACTATCTTATTTTATTATAAAATTTTAAGATAACGGATGAGGTTATGCTTCACATGAGAGAATTCCAGATTTGATACTGTAGTAATATTGTCTGAGCATTTTCTGGAGTGAACCCTCAAACATTTTAGTTGTTTAAAATGGTATTTAGATAGTATGTATTTCTTAATTGTATACAATTATTTTAAGAATACTTATTTTTATAAATTTTAATATTAATTGTGCTTAACATTTACTAATGCTATTTTATGCTAAAACAAATATTTATTTGCATATAATTTGGAATAAATGATTAAAAATTTATACACTTGCTTGCACTGTCTTAAGTAAAGTAGACCTTATTTTTATTAGTTACATTAAGTTTCTTGTAGAGAAATAGACACCATAAAATTATCTAAAATCTGAGATTATATTTCCTTCCAGTGTTCTAATATTTACCAGCTTGAAAATTGCACAGCCAAGTTTTTTTTTAATATTTGAAGCTTCATTTTCAATGTATTTATCTACAAATGTTAAACTATATTTGCTTATTTATTCAACTTAAAAAGGTTCTTATAAGGAAAATGTGGTTGAAGTGAAAATACAGAGGGTAGGGCATTTGCTTTGTATATAGCTCACCCAGGTTCGATCCCAAGCATCCCATATGGTCCCTTGAGCACTGTCAGGAGTAATTCTGAGTGCAGAGCCAGGAGTAAGCCCTGAGCATCGTTGGTGTGAGCCCACAAAGGAAAAGAAAAAACAGGCAAGCAATAGCAAGGAAAAATAAACCCTTATATGGGACCTGGTGCCTAGCTAAGGGCCTGGGCAAAAGGGGTTATCTACATCCCTTAGAAGTTTTAAAACCAGTTAAGAGATTGAAAGCGTGGACCACAGGACCTGCGGCATTGCTTGGCCCCCTCCCCACCCACAGGTACAAATGCAGGGGGGCACACTACTTGTGGCCTCAAGTTAATCTTCCTTTCTACATTACATTGGACTCACATCTTGATCTCTTATACTGGACTCTCACAAGAGAAGCCTAGCTATTCCAACCACATTAGGCCAATAGTCTGTTCAGCATACCGCCAGAACTCACAAAAGTAATGGCAAACACAAGAATAAGTACCACTCCAATCTAAAACTAACAGTAAATTCAAACTAAGAACATGTCCTCAGAATCAGCACGGGAGGCCCCAAACAAGTCACCCAGGAATACTGAAGAAGAAGGTAATATCCTTGAAGATGAAAGAGGAGACCATTATCTAATCAGCCTCACCAGAGTCCTAATTGGCAGTGAAAGAAGAACACTGTTAGGACCTTAGAAGGATACACCTTCAGACTACCATGGCATCATGGGGGACAATGCAGAACTCTACCACAAGGAGTGGAAGAAGAAAAGAGTCCTGAGGCTTCAACAAGTTATACACACATACATAATCCCTTGATTAAAAATTTAAGAGAGAAAATGGTATGTATGCTTAATGAGCTCAAAGAAACAGTGGACCGTTTGAATAAAATATAGGGAGTATATGAAAGAAACAGTGGAACCAACAGCCAACAAAAATACAGGAGGAATTAAGAGCAGAAATAAGAAAACTACAAATAAAAGTGTCATTAGTAAAAAAATTAGGTAGATGAAATGAAAAAAACTCAATGGGTGCCCTCAAGAGTAGAATGACAACAGCTGAAGACAGAATCAGTGAGATTGAAAATGCATACTCAGCCAACAACAGAAGATGGGAAAAAATCAAAATAGCTCAGTAGCAGTCAAGAGGACACTGTAATGAATTCAAGAGGAGCAACATAAGAATCATTGGAGTCTCAGAGGACAGGGAGGATACTCAAGTCAGCTAGGAATATCAAAAACATCATTGCTAAAAAATTCTCAAAGCTGGATGATACAGGCATCCAGGTCTTAGAAAACTCAAAGGATACCAACTAAAAAGAGAGACCCAAATAAAAAAGACTCCAGGGCAACACATTATGGACATTCCTCCAAAAACTAGAAATTGAGCTCCCATTTGACACAGCAACACCAATCCTTGGAAAATACCAAAAATTCATAGCAGAAACACCATCTGAACTTCTATATTCATTGCAGCGCCATACACAATAGCCAGAATATGGAAACAATCTGCCTGAGAACAGACGACTGAAGAAATTGTTCCATCTACACAATGAAATACTATGCAGCTGTTAGGAAAACTGAAGTTATGAAATTTGTCTCTAAATGGTTGGACATGGAGAGGCCTCGTTTTGAATGAAATTAGCCAGTGGGAAAGAACAGATATAGAATGATCTGCGTTCATTTGTGGGATTTTAAAACATAGTATGATATTAATATCCAAGGCCAGCCAAACATGGATCAGGAGGACTTGTCAGTGTTTGGAATCTACCACAAGTGGGTGGGAGTCCAAAGTTAGGTAATTACACAATCTTCAACAAAATAAGAGCAAATAGAATTTAATTTTTAGATTCATAACAAAGATCATATACCATGATTAAGTAGGATTTATCCTGTGAATGCAAGTAAGGTTTTTCATACACAAGTCAATCAATAAGGTGCATAATATCAATAAAAGAAAAACAAAAACATATCAGATGATGCAGCGAAAGCATTTGATAGTATACATAGCATATTCATTATAAAAACTTCACAAAACTGATATTGAAGGAACTTTAATCAATATGATCAAAGCCATCTACTACAAGCCCACTGCAAGAATTATTCTAATTGGGGAAAAATAAAAGATCAGATGCAAGACTAGGTAGCTCAACTCACCAATTCTTTAAAATATTTAACTGGAAGTACTTACCATAGTAATTAGGGAAGAAAAAGACATTAAGGTCATCCAGATAGAAATGGAAGAAGTCAAAATACTTTGCAGATGACATGATAGTATATTTTGAGAATTCTAAATAACTGCTAGAAACAGTTATATTAGAGGCATTTTACAACTTCAATATACAAAGCACATTGCTTTCCTACATGTAAATAATAAAAAGAGAATGAAGTGATATTAAAAGGGAATCTTGTTCACAGTTTTGCCTCAGAGCTTTGTGTACATAGGAATCAACTTAAATAAGGACATAAAGGGCCTGTGCAAAGAAATTGATAAATGCTGTTTCAAGAAAGAAAAGATGGTATGAGAAAATGGAGACACATTTTCTGCTCATGGATTGGAAAAATTAGCATTGTCAAAATGGCAGTACCCTCTAAAACATTATACAGAATCAAGGTAGTCCCTATAAGGATACCCATGATATTTTTCAAAGAAATTGATCTAACACTCCTGCAGTTGAATGGAACAGTAAATCCCCACAAATAGCTGAAGCAATCATTTGTAAAAATAAGATGGGAGGCATCACCCTACCCAATTTAAATTATAGTACATAGTGATAGTCATTAAGACAGCATATTATTTGAATGAGTACAGAATAAATATAGGCCCATGGAATATTGTTGACTAGCCTGACACACATCCTCAAATATATGATCACTTAATTTTTGATAAAGGAAATATATGAAGTGGAGCAAGGAAAGCCTCTTCAACAAATGGTCCTGTGAAAACTGGGCAGGCACATGTAAAAAATGAACTCAAACCTCTTTTTAACATCATGCAGAAAAGTCAGATAAAGAATGATTAAGGATCTCAACATCAGACCTGAATCTATAAACAAAATCCTCTACAACATTGAAGCTTAAAGCATCTTCTAAGATGAGATACAACTGACTAAGCAAGTGAAAGCAAAGATAAACAAATAGGATTACATGAAACTAAGAAGCTTCTATACCTCAAAAAGATATGGTGATCAAGATACAAAAGACAGTCCACCAATTGGGAAAGAATATTTACCAATATTCATCTGATAAGAGGTTAATATCCATGACATATAAGGCACTGGGTTGAACTTTGAAAGAAAAAAAAAAATCAACCCCATATTAAATACCAAGATGAACAGAAACTTTTGAATTTCAAAGAAGAAATTAAAATGGACAAAGGAATATAAAATATCATCTTCATCACTAATCATCAGGGAGATGCAAATGAAAACAAGAATGACACATCATCTCACAACATAGAGACTGGCATACATCCAAGATAACAGGGATGGAGCATATTCACGGAGAAAGGCACTTTCTTCATTGTTGCAGGTAATACTGAATAGTCTTGCCCTTTTACAAAACAATATGGACATTTCTCTAAAGAGTAGAAGTTTTATTTGATCAAATAGTAATTCTCCTGGGATATACCCCTGGGGCCCTAAACACACAGAAGAAGCACCATCTGCACTTCTATGTTCATTGTAGCACTATTCACAATAGCCAGAATCTGGAAACAACCTGATTGCTCAAGAAGAGATGACTGTATAAAGAAACTGTGGTACATATACATGATGTACTACTATACAGATCTTAGGAAAAATGAAGTCATGAAATTCATTTATAAATGGTTGGACATGGAGAGTCTCATGCTGAATGAAATAGTCAAAAGGAAAGGACAGTATAGAATGACTAGAATAATTGCATTCATTTGTGGGATATAAGAAAGAATATAGTATGAGACTAATTTCAATGTCAGAGACCAGAGAACAGGAGAATGTGTCAGATGTTGGAAACTACTACAAATGTGTAGGAGTAGTGGGTAGCTAATAGAGAATGGACCAGTTTTCCCATAATGATTGGAAATGGTAACAGTAGACTAGAACTGAGTATTGAAAAGATAAAAGATATACATAACCCTTCCATGTCTTTTTGCAAGCCAAAATGCTCAAAAAGATGAAAAGATGGGAGAGCAATAGAGCAAGAGAGAGAGAGAGAGAGAGAGAGAGAGAGAGGGAGAGAGAGAGAAGAAATGTGTCTGCTATAGAAACATGTTGGTGGGGGAGGGAGTGAAACTAGGGACATTGGTGTTGGGATATGTACACTGGTGAAGGGATGGGTGTTGGAATCTCTTTATTACTGATAACCAAATGCGACAAGCTTTGTAGTGGTCTCTCACAGTTATATAATAAAAATTAAAAAACCTTATTAGAGATTATTAACAAAAGAAATTCTTTATGTGGATGTGAAAGTATATATATATATATATATATATATATATATATATATATCACTTGATCATTTGACATCCCGTTATTCATCGGTTTGCTCGAGCAGGCACCAGTAACATTTCTATTTGACCCTACACGTGCCAGTGTAGCCCAATGGCATCTGGTTGCTTCAGGAATACGAAGAGCCTCAAACTGTTCATTCAGGGTCTTGACAAAGAAGTCTGACCATCTTGTAGGTGAGCAGCCACGTGATCTTTTGACATCCCGTGGGATCCAGTCAGAAGGGCCTCAAACTATTCATTCAGGACATGGGAATGAGGTCTATTATTATTATTACTGTTTTTTGCATATTGAATACAACATAGCTTGCCAGTCTCTGCTGTCATACACACACACACACACACACACACACACACACACACACATATATATATATGTGCATATATACATTCATGTTCCTGAGCAAGCAGATGCCCTGGCTACACCAGCATGCAACAAATACAAAAGGAGACATTACTGGCTCCTACTCCGGGAATGGGAAGACAAGTGACAAGACTAGTGATATATATATATATATATATATATATATATATATATATATATATATATATATATATATATATCCAAATGCCATTGGACCACACTGGCACATGAAAAGAGTCTAACGGAAATATTACTGGGTGCCCACTCAAGCAAATATATGAATAACGGGATATCAAGTGATCAAGTGATATATATGTATATATATACACATACATATGTAAAGTAAAATCTTGATATGATAAAGATTTCTTTTGCACTTTTACAAGTGATGAAATTGAAATTTTGTAAGTATAATCTATTCACTCAAAGCTGTTTTGCCAATAATTACTCTAATTACTCAAATTGAGACTTAAGCTCTATTAAAACTGGCTTGTGCATAAGGGAGTTTACAAAAAATGAGATGCTGTAGTAGCCCAGATACAAAATTGTGCTTGGTCAAGATATGGGTGTTGGAATTCTGTTTGAAATAGACCCAATCATGAACAACCTTGTAGTGGTTTATTTTTTTAATTGACATAGTTAGACAATTAAAAAATAGGTCTGGGAGAAGCTTAGTGAAGACAAGATATTTGGGGGTGATGTGGTTAACTAGAAGATATGACAAATCTGAAGGAATCCAAAACATTTTATGTTACAAAGGTGTTCATGTTTGTGTTTCTGTCATATAATGTTCCAATACCCATCCCTTCATCAGTATATTTCACACCATAAGTTTTGGAAAAAATTCCTTTAAGTGTTCCCAATAAATTCAAAATTGCTAAAAAGTATAGTCCTAAATGTGATATTAAATTCCACATTCTGTTTACATGTTATAGAATTACCTTCATGTCTAAGTGGAGTGTGTGTGTTTGGACTGTGGTGTGTTGTGTGTCTGTGTGTGTGTTTGCCTGTATGTTCGGAAGGGCAATTTCTTTATTTATTTATTGCTCAGTCTCTAGAATTGACCCAGAATTTATGGCTAAGGGAGGCATTTAGTGACAATCTTTGCCACTTGATTTCCTCTGTTTTGTCTTTCCGTTTTGTTCAAGTATATTGATACAAACTACCACCTGAGTATGCCACCCGCACGGCAGGGCCTGGCAAGCTACCCGTGTCATATTTTATATGCCAAATACTAGTAAAATTACAGACCTCATTCCCATGACCTAATGGAATGGTTTGAGGTTCTTTATGTTCCTGAAGCAAGCATATGCCCTTGGGCTCTACTAGTATGAGACAGGACATATGGAGATGTTACTGGTGCCCACGAGAGCAAATCAATGATGAACGGGAAGACTATGACCTGTTCTTTGATGCAAATAATATATATATATATATTAGAAAATGTATATACACATATATATATGTTTTAACAATTCACTCTAAATATTCCAAGTCAGTAAATCTGGATAAAAGGTAACAATGAGAGCAAAATGGTAGCTTTTTTTTTTTATAAATACAACATCTACAAATATATATTGACATATAAAAACATAGATTTTGTCTCCGATGTTGTGGCTTACATGGTAAGAGTACATACCTTGTATATCTGAAGTCCCAATTTAAATTCCTGTCTTCAAATGGACACCAAAACCACCATTGAATATAGGCCAAATGGTTTCCCAGTCACCACTTGGCACACAAACACTGTGTCACTGAACCAAGATTTGATAGTATACCAGGTTGAGTCTGATTAGCCGGGACTCCTGGGCCTTGAACACTATTGGGGAGACTCTTTCCCAAGTATAGAAAAGTAACTGTTACTTTTACCTTAAATGATGGTTCCTAGTATAATAGTGTCTTCTTTCTGGGAAAGTAGAATATTAGATTGAACATGTATTACTAGTGACAACATGGACTTCTGTAGTCTATATATTGCTCAAACATACTTTTTATGTTTAAACATTTGTGATGCCACAGAGGTTTTCATACATATACTTTTATACTATGTATTATTAATACATATTATATTATACTATTATATATTATGATACATAGTATTATACATATAATACATATAAATAAAAGAAAGCAAATATGTATGAGGAAATGCTTTTTTTTAAGATATATATGATGAAGATTTTTCATATGAAATTAATCAGGGCCGGGAGCGATAGCCCAGCAGGTAGGGTGTTTGCCTTGCACGCGATCCCTGGCATCCCATGTGGTCACCGAGCACCACCGGGAGTAATTCCTGAGTGCAGAGCCAAGAGAAACCGCTGAGCATTCCCGGATGTGAACCAAAAAAGCAAAAAAAAAAATAATCATTGAAATATAGTAAGATATAAGCAGAAATGCTTAGCATACTGGGTTTCAGTGAAGTCGTGATTTCTTCTTCAGTCATTGTTACTGATTTTTCTATGACACCCTTAAAAGGTAATTGAATATAAAAGTAATTTATTGTGTTTAGCTTGGTTACTTTTCATTCATTTGTCCACATTAACATAATAGACTTTTATTAGATTTTTACTACAAGAAACACTGATCCTGTTTTGCTTATGAATCATTTGCTGTTCCCTTAACTTCTTCAGTAAAACGCACCACCACCAATAACAACAACAACAACAACAACAACAAAACAACAACAACAATACCCTCTTTCATTTAGTGCAACTCTTGGTATTGTGTCTGAATTTCATTTTTTTATGCCTTTGATTGTAATACCACATACGCCACTAAATAATGATATATGTCTATGTGAAGGCATTGAATCCAAAATTGTCAGCATCATTGTTGTCAGTGTAGTGCTTGTGATTAAGCTCCTTGGTAACCAACATCAACAATCTCTGCTTCTTGCCTTTTTAGTTTCATTTAGTTATTTTTTGTCTTGCTCTCCCTGTGCACAGCCGTTCATGAGGCAGTCGGGAGGCATGGCGGGGCTCCCAGCCCCTGGCCCACCACCTTGGCAGAGCCTCACAACAAGCCAGACCACCGCTCCCTCACTCCCACGGGCGCCGCCATTTTCCACTTCTGGACTTCCCTCTCGTCAGAACTCCACCCAGCAGACCAGCCCATCAAAAGCCTGGCTCATGGCGCGTTTGCGGCCGCGCACGGTTCATCAATAAATGCTTTATTTGGAGATGTTTAAAAGAGTTTGTCTCCCGCTCGACAAGCCTGGCAAGCTTCTCGTGTTGTATATGATATGCCAAATTCCAGTAACAATTATATTAGGTCATTCCCATGACCTAATATAATGTTTTGAGGCTCTTTTATGTTCCCTGAAGCGATGCCCCTGGCTCTACTGGCATGAGACAGGACATATGGAGATATTACTGGTGCCCGCTCTAGCAAATAGATGATCAACGGGAAGATCGTGATCGTGATCGTGATCGTGATTTTTGTCTTTAGAATGTTAAAAATTGAGGGGAAATTATCATGTATTACAGCCTGTGGGAAAAACAAACCTTTATATGAATAGGAATTCAAATACAAATATTTGCACATGGAGAAGCAATGGTAATATAGAGTATTGGAGGAAATTTGAAAATAATTTTGACCATCTTATACCACCAGATATTTCAGTAGTTTAGCAGTCTTTAAACCTGGTTACATAAATGCGTTCTCTCTCTCTCTTAATTAAAGCAATATGTTAGAGCTTATTATTCCCATTGTTTGAGAAGGAAAAACTGGGGCACAGATAATGTTAAGCATTCACCAAATATCATGTAACTAATAAAAGGAACTATAATTTACCAGATATTTATTTTTAACCTGTTAGTATATTTTCCTAATATTTGGCTTTTATGCCCTTCAAATTATCTAGAGTGCATTCTATTTTCTAACCACTACTCCTAAATATTTGGATTAGATTTCTTCTGCCTTCCTTATTTTTGAATAAAGTTTTATAAATTAAACTGTATAAATATAAAATTTATTAAACTATAATAGAGAATTATAATGGGACACATGAAAAAGCAGAGCTTGTTTACAAGAATAAAATTTCACTAAAAGAGCACAATCATGTAATCCACCAAATAAATCAGAAACAGTGTAACACCATCACAAAAGACCTTGTCTTACCCTGTCACTAGGCTTTCCTTTCCCAACTCCCAAAATTATAGATTAGTTTTGTGCTTTCGAGACCACTCTTAAGTGGTAACTAATGCCACTCATGGGGTGGTTGTTTTGTGTGCTTAGGATTATTTACATCTATGTGTGGTGAGATTAGAGGTGACTACAAGAGTACCCCATCTGCACGGCAGAGCCTGGCAAGCTACCCATGTCGTATTTGATATACCAAAACCAGTATCAATTATAGACCTCATTCCCATGACCTGATGGAATGGTTTGAGGCTCTTTATGTTCCTGGAGTGAGCAGATGCTCTTGGGCTGCACTAGCATGAGACAGGACGTATGGAGATGTTACTGGTGTCCACTCGAGCAAATCAATGATCAACGGCAAGATAAGTGATAAGTGATTTTTTCTTTTATGATGTTACATTAGTAAAATTATGTATGATCATTTTTCATTATAATTTTATTTCATTCACGGTGTTTCATGTTGATGCAGATAGTGAATTCAGAAATACACATATAGAGACATTTGATTTATGGAAAATACGATACTTTAGAATAATCAAGGATGGACAGGATTTTCCCCCATAAATAGTGCCAAATTATTTGACAGCTGCTAATCGGAAAATAGATTTTCCATTATATTATATTATCATACTATATTAAAATCAATTCCAGATGGATTATAGTGATAATATGGAATTGTGAAATTACCAGTATTCTAGAAAATGCCAGAATAGTATAGGCTTCACGAAAAGCAGATGCTATGATAGGATTAGAAATACAAGGTATTTATTAGATAAGATGCATTTGAGAAAAAAGGGAAGTAGGTGGGGAAGGCAGAATGAACCCTCAGACTGTAATATTGTCTGACCGGTGGTAGAAAGGCGAGTTAGGAAAGAAATTATTAGAGTGCATTAAAGTTCTACAAATGTTACTTGAGATTGATGGACTTCTCCATAAACTCACCAATCAGAAGGTGGTATTTACACATCAAGGAGCCCACAGCTTCAGAATTCCTATTATACTCAATCATTGGTTGGATATAGACTATGGGAAACTAAGGGTGTCATATAGATTTCAGACTCAACATCTGAAGCAATTACGTGATAAACCTACATGGATTTAGTTTCTTGATCACTACAATACTTTATTTATGATTGGCCATTCCTTCCTTCCTTCCTTCCTCCCTTCCTTCCTCCCTTCCTTCCTCCCTTCCCTTCCTTCCTTCCTTCATTCCTTCCTTTGTTTCTTCCTTCCTTCCTTTGTTTCTTCCTTCCTCTTTTTCTCCTTTCCTCCCTGCCTTCCTCCCTCCTTCCTCCCTCCCCCCCTCCCTCCCTTTCTTCCTTCCTTCCTTCCTTCCTTCCTTCCTTCCTTCCTTCCTTCCTTCCTCCTCCCTCCCTCCCTCCCTTCCTTCCTTCCTTCCTTCCTTCCTTCCTTCCTTCCTTCCTTCCTTCCTTCCTTCCTTCCTTCCTCCTTCCTCTTCCTTCCTTCCTTCCCTTCCCTTCCTCCCTTCATTCCTTCCTCCTCCTTCCTTCCTTCCCTTCCTTCTCCATTCCATTCATCCCTTCCCCTTCTTCTTCCCTTTCCTTCATACCCCTGCTTCTTCCTTTCCCTCCTCTGCCCTCCCTTTTCATCCCCTTCTCTCCACTGCACTCACTCCATTTCCCCTATCCCTTCCCCTTCCCTTTACTCTACCCCTTTTCCTTCCCCTTCACATTACCTTCCTTCCTTTAGCATTGGCTTATTTCTGATTCTTGCTAAGTGAACACTTTTGGTGAGGTTCAGAAAACCACAAAGACTAGTTGGGATGGGATCTTAGTCTATACCTGCAACAGAAACAACTTATGTGCTCAACTATCTGTCTGACCCCCAACAAAGATTTTAAAGATGAGGCAGAGAGCACCAACCACAAAGTAACAAACTTCATACTACATTTGGTTAAAAACTTGTAAGTTAAATAACCCAATTTAGCATGTGAGAAGGAAAACCAGCGTAAGAAATTATATTGAAAATGCATGCGATGGGTTGTGATGATTCTTCAGTCGTTAAGGCACTTGCCTTGCAAACCAATTGAGGGCCGCATAGTATAAGGTCCCAGTGTCCTGCCAGCTCTGATTCTTGAGCTTAGAGCCAAGAGTAAATCCCTACAAGAAGTTTGGGCCCAGTAAATATGTTTGTATTTAAAGTAGATACAAATTTACTTTAAAATTTACTTTAAAATAATTTACAATAATTTACTTTAAAATAATTTACAAAGTAAATATATCTGAATAAAATTTGCAAACAAAATACAATACACACTCCACAAGGTGCACCAAAATAGTAGAATGATTTTTTTAATTTAGGAAAAATATTAAACTGACTTGAGAATGGACAAATGACCTAGGTAGGTAGGTTACAGAGAATATTATTCAAATAACTCTACCTCACATGAAAATATTAATAATTTTAACTGTTGTCAAGGATCTGCAAATACCATTGCACATCCACATAATGAATTCATTCACTTATAGGATGACTATTTTTTAAAAAAGTTGGCATTAAAACAGCCAGAATTTCCATGCTCTGTTGATGAGAGATAAATTAATAGAGCCATTTTTGGAATATGATCAATGCTTCTATAGGTGAATAAAAAAAAGATCTTAAATTCAACTTATTTACTATATCCAAGTTCATATTCATGTAATACATACAGGAGCATGTTTAAAATTATACTAAACTGCCAACAAACTAACTGGTCATTTTCATTTAAGTTGATAAATGATTAAATATTAACACTATAGGATGTTGTACTTAATAATAAAAGTAAGTAGGTGAGTTTTTTCTTTTGTTTATAACTGATTTTTATGTTGTGATTATTTTCTTTGCTTCTTTATTCTTTGAAAGCATGAAAGTGGTTTATGAAGTGAAATGAGTGCCTTAATGTAGAGTTTTATAATATTTTACACAAAAATAAGCAAATGTAAAAAATACATTGTTTCTAACATGGTTTGTTAAGCGGGAAGAGAAAGAATGAAATTAGTTCCCTGTCATTTATCTAAAGTAATTGTTTTTCTTTGCTATAATACCAGATTTTATAGGGTAACTAAATAAATAATATTGATATGTATGGACATAGCAAAAATAAAACAAAGATTTATATGAGTGTTCAACAAGAAGTTTGCCAACTATTTGAAATGAGTACCAATCAATACCGTTAGTGTCATTAGTCAAATATTAGACTACTAGCATAACTTAAAAAGTACTGATTGATAAATTAAAGTTAATTATATAAACTCACTTTTATATTTGTCCTCCCAACTTCTTCTACCTAATTTTATTGGCATTGTATACTTGTGAGTTCCTATGAGACAGTGTTAGTACTGGATGTTGCAATCAGGTCCTTCCCAGGATCTTTCACATTTATACATACATTCTATACAGTTCTAGGCAGGTTCTAGCCATGACCCATCATCCCAGTGAGCCTAGCAAGAAGCCAGAGGAACCCCACACCATCAGCTCAATCATTCTCAGCATCCAGACTCCATAGCTCCTCAGAGCTCCACCCAAGAGAAAACCTGATCTTTCCCTTTGAATTTCATCAGTAAATGCTCAAGATGAGAGCCTTCTACTGAGAGTATACCACCTACATGACAGAGCCTTGCAAGCTATCTATATTGCATTTGATATGCCAAAATCTGGTAACAATTTTGGACCTCATTCCTATGACTGGAAGGAATGGTTTGAGGCTCTTTGTGTTCCTGGAGCAAGCAGATGCCCTTGGGCTACACTTGTTTGCAACAGGACCCTATGGAGATGTTACTGGTGCCTGCTCGAGCAAATTGATATACAACGGGAAGACAAGTGATACAAGTGGATACAAGTGAGTCCCTATGAGTCTAAAAAAATCATTGAATACACATACATTTTTTTCATTTATTTTCGGAACATAGCTTCAGATCATCTCAGGATATATATAACTTAGCTCTCCTTTTTGGGTTTTCCATAGTGTTCATTTTAATCACTTGATCACTGAATGTCTGACATGGGGCAGAGCTGCTACTGGCTCTCACTGTGCCCAGACACTCATGAGTTGCCTGGGAGGGATGGCAGGTTCTAGCCCTGGTCCGCCACCCCAGCAGAGCCTTGCAACAAGCCAGACGACCCCCACTCCATGAGGGCCTCCATTCTCCACATCCAGACTTCCCTTTTGTCAGAACTCCACCCAGCAGATCAGCCTATCACAGCCCGGCTTGTGCGGCTGTTTGCAGCCATGTGGTTCATCAATAAATGCTGGATTTTGAGATGACTACAAGAGTATGCTACCTGCAAGGCAGAGCCTGGCAAGCTACCCGTGTCATTTTTGATATGCCAGATACCAGTAACAATTATAGACCTCGTTCCCATGACCTGATGGAATGGTTTGAGGCTCTTTATGTTCCTGGAGCAAGCAGGTGTCCTTGG
The DNA here is from genome assembly GCA_021461705.1 of Cryptotis parvus. Lineage (NCBI taxonomy): Eukaryota > Metazoa > Chordata > Mammalia > Eulipotyphla > Soricidae > Cryptotis > Cryptotis parvus. The sequence goes on along the minus strand of JAJIBD010031911.1, from coordinate 2,888 downwards.
GCTCTACTTGCATGAGACAGGTCATATGGAGATTATTGGGTGCCCACTCGAGGCAAATCGATGATGAATGGGAAGACAGTGATACAGTGATCACTGAATCCCATTATTCATTGATTTGCTCGAGCGAGCACCAGTAACATTTCCATTGGACCCTATCACGTGCCAATGTAGCCCAATGACATCTGGTTGCTTCAAGAATGAAGAGCCTCAAACCGTTCCCTTCAGGGTCTTGACAAAGAAGTGTGACCATCTTATAATGGGGCGGCCACGTGATCTTTTTGGCATCCCGTGGGATACAGCCGGTAATGGCTCTAGTCCAGTGGCCATCTCCAAAATTGCATTACATGTCCAGCCCATCTGATTTTTGATGCTTTGGCAAACGAGACAGCGTCCCTGATTCTGGATTAGCTGTGGATGTCAGAACTCAGAATTCCTTCTCTCACTTGAGTGAGGCATGATATTCTAAGCATAACTCTTTCAATTCCTCTCTGGGAGACTCAAATAGCATTCTCATCCTGCTTTCGTAGGTCCCAAATCTCTGAGGAATATGTTAATGCAGGGAGAAGGGGTGGATTCAAGAGATGTGCCTGGAGCCAGAGGTTCTTTGTCCATTTAGCTATTTTTCGATGCTTTTGAGTCGAAGGAAATAGTTTTCTTCATTTTCATTTTCATTTCATTTTCATTTAATTTCAATAGAATAATAATTTCTTTTCTGTGTTAAATATGTGGCTTATATTATTTATGATATTGTCTTAATTTCTTTTGGTATTTACATAAAATTAGAAAGTTATAACCACTGTCATTTGCGCTGTGACATGTCATATTTTTGACTATAAATTCTCAGTATGTACCACTTCACTACCCTTGTGTCACTTGTTAGAAATGGTAAAATAATATCTAACAAGAAAGGCTTTTCTATTAACAGATAAATATTTATAAGACCAGTTATTTAAATGAATGTGTTGTTGTTGCGAGATATCACTATAATGCTATTTTAGTATCACCTTAGACTAGTTAGAAATTTTGATTAGTATATGTGGGGAATTGCTAGGGTTTCCAACAATATCAGGTAATGAGTTCCCTTTTACCGTAAGGGTGGGTGAGACAGATAAGATCCACAAGTTCAGCACAGTTCCTAAAAGCTTTTACTTATCACAAATAATCAAACTTTGCTAATACAATTCAAGCAGTCCAAGGTTAGGGTATCTCAAGATTCCCAAGTCTCTAACTCCTGGCTGGACTTTTGGCCATGTGCTAACAGTGTTTTAAACCAAGATGGATGCTTCTTACCCAAGTGAGTCCTTTTTTATTCTCTCAAAAGCTGGCCAAAAGCCAGAGACCCAAAAATCCTTTCTTCTGGATGGGACTGCATCATTAAATATCAACAATCCAGATTTTGGGTGCAGATGATAGATGGTGCCACACCTCTGGTTCAGGTTTATCACTTCACTTGTATCACTTGTCTTCCAGTTGTTTATCGATTTGCTCAAGCAGGCACACAGTAACATCTCCATATCGTCCTGTCGCAGCAAGTGTGGCCCAAAAGGGCATCTGCTCGCTCAGGAACACAACCTCAAAGCATTCCTTCAGGTCATGGGAATGAGGTCTATAATTGTTACTGGTTTTGGCTTATCAAATGCAACACAGGTAGCTTGCCAGGCTCTCACACATAGAGTGTGGGGTGGTACACTCTCAGTAGTGGGTTCTCATCTCATGCATTTAGTGATGAAACTCAATGGGGAAAGATCAGCTTTACCCTTGAGTGGAGGTATGAGGAGCTGTGGAGTCTGGATATTTAGAATGACTGACTTCATGGTGTGGGGTTCTTCTGGCTTTTTGTCAGGCTCACTGGGATGATGTGCCAGGGGCTAGAACCTGCCTAAAACTGTATACAGTGTATAAAGGTGAAAGATCCTGGGAAGGACCTGGTTCTAACTTCCAGTATTATCTGGGATTGCGGCGCCTGGCGCAGCTGTGGATCTGGAGTGTCTTCTCCGGTGTGGCTGGCTGTGGTGGTTGGGAGCTCACTGCCAGCAGCCCAATGCCACCATCGAAATGGAGGAATGGGAGAAGGAGCCCAAATCCCGCTCCAAGTCCAGTCAGCATGGCCCTCGCTTACATATGAGTGAACCCTGGGAGCTATGTTGGACTCGGCTGGCACTGACTGAGTCATTTACCACCCTCAGGAACTCCATGGGTTTGCTCCACGTTGGGCTGAGCAGTGCACCTGTGGTTCTGGAGTGGTTGGATCAGGAGTTCTGGTCTAAACAAATGATATTGCCAGGACCTAGTCTTTTCCTCTATTTCAAACATGGAGGATATCTGTGAGATATAATCTTCAAAGATTATCTCTATATCTAACATTATAAAGAGGGAACTAGTAAAAAGGAAATACATCTAATGGATGTATATTCATGGAGTGAACCACATCATAATTTCAGGATATTAACTTCATGCAACTATATGGTATCTCAATACCCACATCATCCTACTGTGCCAGAGTCATCTTAAAGTGTGCCATTTTGTTTTACTGAGAGAATCTCCTAGCAACTGGCCTTTTGAATGGGTCAGCATGACCTCTGCTTTTGATCTTTACAGAGCTGATTTCTAAAATGGTAGAAATCAACTCAATGGTATAATCAGCTCTGTAATGTAGCCAGGCTTCCCTACAGGTAAATTCTAGTTTGCTGTAAATAGGACCCATGGGGTTTAAGAAAAAAGATGTACAAACTAGATAGAATTGAAATCATAGTAGAAATAATATTCCAAATATTATTAATTCCAAGTCAAACTGACTCCTGTGACTGCCACACCCTCTATTAGTGTTTACACAACAGAGAGATCACTTTAGCATGAACTCCGGGCTTAGGATCCAAGACTAATTAGGG
>JAJIBD010031910.1:0-141066 GCA_021461705.1 Cryptotis parvus | reverse complement strand
TCTTTATAAAAATTGTAACTTCCTATCTTTGATTAAAATAAATGTATTTGGAGAAATTCATTTAGTACATTGCAGTACATTTGAATCATATATCCATCATTTGGAAATCAGTCATCTTTTTATAGATTTTTTACTCAAGTCCATAATTTATACTGCTCTCAAACTGAATTTATAAATTTTTTGAAGATTTTTTCAGCACCTACAATTTATATGACGATCCTTCCACTAGCCATTTTGGTTGGGTTTTTGATTCCTGATATCAGTGAATATTTGTTAAAAAAAATGCTTGGATAGCATTTAGAACTTTCTTTTTAGAGCATTATTTACAAAGAATTTGTGGATTTAGTATCTGAAAGGCATTGATTATAATCTTTATGCCTAATACTTTACAGGTTTGAATAGCATTTATAGTTTATTCTACTTCAGCATAAATTTCTGAATTTATAAACTACTATAAAATATGTAATCCATAAGTTTATATAAAAAAATTTGAACCTCATGAATAGAGGTCCGTGGTCATAATTTGATAATTATTGTTCAACATGTGGTGACTCTTATTGTCAAGGGTGTTAGCAATTCTTAGAGGTACTTGTAATAAAATATTCATTAATTTTAATAATAAATTAAATTAGAAGATACAGAATAATATTGAGAATACTTAAAATGATTCTTTTATGCATAAGAACCACATATTGTTCAAAGTATATTGAAATATATATACCAAAAACTCAGTAAGGATTAGAGAACAAAGTGTGAAAGACTTGTCATGTGAAGATAAAGTTTCATTCTCACGATGGATTTTTTAATCAGCTTTATAAAGTCCATTAAGTAAATTAGTAACTCTAGAGACATCTATTTATATCAAAAATGAAAAAATTGGCTAAAATAATATGATGCTTTTTGCACAGAAATGTATTAATACATGAAAGCATATTTTTTTTTTGCATAATGAGTGTGTACTACCTTTCCAGTATTGAACACTTAGTGTCAATACTTGGGATTCAAAAATGTGTAAATAAAACTAGACTACAAAATAAGTTGCACAATGGGACATGTAATATTATGAAGAAGAAAAGCACAAAATCTGGTGTAGTTCACCATGAAACTCAGAAAACTATGCAGAGTAGCAAATATGCGGCTCCAGCATGCAAAGTATGAACCCAGCCCTGTCAGAATAAAAATTTTTTTGGTACTTGATCACTTGATCACTTGATCACTTGAATCCCGTTATTCATCGATTTGCTCAAGCGGGCGCCAGTAACATTTCCATTGGACCCTATCACGTGCCAGTGTAGCCCAATGACATCTGGTTGATTCAGGAATATGAAGAGCCTCAAACCGTTCCTTCAGGGTCTTTACAAGGAAGTCTGACCATCTTGTAGGTGGGCGGCCACGTGATCTTTTGACATCCTCTGGGATCCAGTCGGTAATGGCTCTAGTCCAGCGGTTGTCTCCCAAATGGCATTACATGTCCAGCCCATCTGATTTTCGATGCCTTGGCAAATGAGACAGCATCCCTGATTCTGGAATAGCAATGGGAGGTCAGAACTCCGGATTCCTTCTCTCACTTGAGTGAGGCGTGATATTCCAAGCATAGCTCTTTCGATTCCTCTCTGGGAGACCCGAATAGCATTCTCATCCTGCTTTCGTAGGGCCCAGGTCTCTGAGGCATATGTTAATGCAGGGAGAATGGTGGAGTCAAAGAGATGTGCCCGGAGCCGGAGGTTTTTTGTCCTTTTAGCTATTTCTTCGATGCCTTTGAAGGCATTCCATGCCGCTCTCTTCCTCCCTGCGCAGCTCAGGTTTTAGGTCGTTCATCATGTTGATTTCTCGACCTAGGTACACATAACTGCTGCATTCAGAGATGTTTGTTCCATTGAGAGTGAATGGGGCCTCAGGAACTAGTTCATTCTTCATGAACATTGTTTTCTTTAGATTCAGCTGTAGACCTATCTTTCCACATTCTCGGTCGAAGTCAGCCAGCATTTGTGCTGCTTGGCTAATGTTTGGTGTTATTAGAACAATGTCATCAGCGAAGCGGGAGGTGGTGTAGTTGCTGACCATCTATCTTCACTCTCATTCCTTCCCATTCTAATTGTTGCATGATTTTCTCGAGGGGTGGCGCTGAAGAGTTTTGGTGAAATGGTATCACCCTGTCGAACCCCTCTTTTCACATTAATGATCACTTCTTTGTAGAATGGTGAGATCCTGGTGGTGAATCCGTAATACAGCTCACAAAGGATCTTGATGTATTGGCTTTGAACACCCTGTTTGGCTAGGGCTTCGATGACTGCTTCAGTCTCCACAGAATCAAAGGGCTTTCTGTAAATCAATGAACGTGAGACAGAGCGGTATCTTGTACTCCCTACAAACCTCAATGAGCTTGGTTGCCGTGTGGATATGGTCGATTGTGCTGAATCCTTTCCGGAAGCCTGCTTGCTCGCATGGTTGTCCTTCATCTAGTGTTCTGCTAATCCTGTTCAGGATGACTCGTGTAAACAGCTTGTAGATGACAGACAACAGGCAGATGGGGGCGATAGTTGCCCGATGTCGTGAATGTCTCCCTTCTTGAACAGTAGAACTGTCCTGCTGGTTTTCCATTGGGAGGGCACCTTGCATTCGGACAGGTAGCGTGTGAAGAGCCGAGCTAGTGTATTGATGAGTACCGACGGCAGATTCTTCAGGTGTTCGGGTCTGACTTTGTCTGGGCCTGGCGCTGTTTCCTTCTTTACCGACGAGATGGCATGTCGGATTTCAGAAGGGAGAACGTTGGGAATGACATATCCATCCTGTGGAATTTGGTATGTGGGCAGGTGGATGTGGCTATCAAAGAGATTTGAGTAGAAGTCATGGGTAATCTTCTCTATTGCCTTCTCTGGAAGATGTGATAGATCCATCAGGGCGTCGGAGGGCAGTCATCTTGGTCTTATAGTTGGCAAAGGACAGGCGGACAGTGCAAATGCTTTTTCCGGCTTTTGCTGCATCTTCCAGTATTTCTGCTCTTCTGTCTTTGAGGTCTTCTTTTATCGCTTCTCTGCACCATTTAGCAAGCTTGGACGTTAGCATTTGGTCTCCCGAGGCTCGCGCCTTGCCACGTTGGCGAATGAGCTCGAGAGTTTCTGATGACAGGCGTCCTTTTGTGTCTTTCTCTCTCTCGGCATTCTTCGCACAATCATGGAGGTGCTGAACCAGTCGGTTGTATTCTTCATTGATGTCAGCCAATGGTGGTATCTTCCCATGTTGCTGCAATGGTGCCAAGGAGTTCTCAATTGGTCGTCGTTCTGGGAGTTCTCTTCTTAAACTTTGCAGCCTTTTCTCCCCCATTGCGGGAAGTAGAATTTTGCACGAAGGAGACGGTGGTCCGATCCTGTTTTGGAATTTGGGGGACGACAGCAACATCGGTCAGACAAAACCGTCGATTGAAGATGATGTGGTCAATTTCATTGTGGAACTGTCCGCCAGGAGATTTCCATGTCCAATGTTTCGCTTCAGCCTTCTGGAACTGTGAGTTTCCATGAATGGTCTTGATGGACATGATGAACTCAGATAGTCTCTCACCCTGTTCGTTCCATTCTAGGCCATGGGTCCCGATGTGGAGTTCTTCAGCCCATCTTCTTGGTCCTATCTTGACATTAAAATCACCGACTATGATCTTGTAGAAGGTGTGATCTTTTTTATAGAACTCCTCCAATTCCATGTAGAATTTCTCTATTTCATCTTCTTTGTATGTGGATGTTGGTGCTTAGACAATGAAGATAGAAATTTCTGGCAGTGGGCCACACCTCTTCAAGTGTAATCGTCCTATCTGGTTTGTTAGGCATTCAAATGAATCAATGTTTACGGCCATGTTCGTGTTGACAAGGACACCAACGCCACCGATGCCTCTTTTGTCACATGTTCCAAGGAACAATTCTTCTCCAGTGTCAAATACAGCATGATGCTACTGACGCCTCCTCATCTCAGTCAGACCAATGATGTCGCACTTCATCTTTTTGCTTGCAGCATCAGATCCTCAATATATGCTTCCGATGCCAGTGTACGTGCATTGAAAGTACAGACAGTCACTTTTGTCTTTCTTCGTTTTGGCAGCCTCGGATGGCCATGAAATTTTGTCAGGCACTGCTTGTTTGCCTTTCTTACTGCTGCCGTATTAAGGGATCTTTCGGGTCAGGAAAATAAACATTTCTGTTGCTGGATTTGGCATATCGAACACGCATCGGACAGCTTGCCAGGCTCTGCCATGCGGACACTATATTCTCATTGCTTTGTGGGACTCTCTCAGAGGGGTGGGTTGAATATTTACGGTAATTTGGAGGTAAATCGCGCGGTGGCGGCAGCGGCGCAACGTGGAAAGCTGATTTCTGCTCTGCCGGGTGTACCTGTGTCTTAGGCTCAAGCATTCCCTGCGCTTGAAATACTCTCCTCTGAAGGGCGGGTCTCTGCATGGTGGGTCCTTGTAGGCTGGGTTTCTGACAAGCCACGCTGGAGACTGGATTAATCTGCCTGCGGGCTGGAGACTGGATTAGTCTGCTGGGTGAGATCTTACCTGCTGCAGAGTATGGATTGGATTTTGGTACATTACTTAGAAATAGAGGGGCTCCGTCCTTTTCAACTGAATACATCAGAGCTTCTTAATTTGATGTAGTCTTATCTGCTTTGTTTGCTTGTCCACTGGCATTGAATCACGGAAAATGCCTCTAGAATCAATGTCATGAAAGATTCTACCTATGTTTTTTCTGAATATAATTTATGGATTCATGTCTGATATTTAGGACTTTAATCTGTTTTCCCGTTGAGTTACTTGCAGGTAGAAGATAGGGGTCTGAACTCTCTCTCACTCCCTTCCTTTCTTCCTTTCCTCCTTCCTTCCTTCTTTTTGTTTTTATTTAATATTTAGATCACCACTTTTCCCCCAACAACATTTATTGTAAAGCTGCTCCTTGGTCAACTTTAAGTTAGCTCTGTAGTGAATATTAGCTCACTGTAGTCTTTGGGCTGTCTTTGATTCCTTGGTCTCAGAATATGTCCAATTCAAGTATCACACTTTTATGAATAGCAGGGCTTTATATTGTAATTTAAAGTTGGAAAGAAAAATATCCTATATTTTTTATAATTAGAATTGCTATGGCAACAAGGTGTAATTTTAATTTTTTTGTTTTTGTTTCGGGGTCACACCTGGCAGTACTCACGCCCCTACTCCTGACTCTCCAAGCAGAAATCACTCCTTGTGGTACTCACGGGACCACATGGTATGCTGTGTCAGCTGCATGCAAGGCAAGAACCCTACACACTGTACTTTCTCTTTGGCCCCATAGGGTGTTTTGTTACTCCAAAAAATTTCAGTAATATTATTCATTGTCTTTAAAAACATTCATAGTATTTTTTAGAGAAAACCACAGTGAATCTGTACAGTGCTTTGGGTCAGATTATCATTTGATATTCATAACTCAAATCCACAAACAGTCCATTTCCTTTTGTTTTCTATTTCTTTTTTTTGTTTTCTATTTCTTTTTTTCAGTGATTCATAGTTTTCTTTTTATGTCATCAACACTTTTGATATGATGATTCTCAGGTACTTTTTTTTACTTTTTGAGGTATAATTATGAATTTTGCAAAAAATTCTCTTCCCTTGTCTGCATATATCAATACCTTGGATTTCTGATGCTAATTTTGTAGATTGCTATGTTACTGTACAAGTTTAGTGTTTCTAGAAAAATCATTCTTATGATCTTTAGAAATTTCTTAGTATAATGCCATCTGCACAAATGAACTTTGACTTCTTATTTTCCAATGACTGTCCTTAATATTTCTCTTGTCACTTGTATCACTTGTCTTCCCATTGATCATCAATTTGCTCGAACGGGCACCAGTAACATCTCCATACGTCCTGTCACATGCTAGTATAGTGCAAAGGGATCTTCTCACTCCAGGAACATAAAGAGCCTCAAACCGTTCCTAATAAGGTCATGGGAATGAGGTACTGGTATTTGATATATCAAATACATCATGAGTAGCTTGCCAGGCTCTGCCACGCAGCTTAATGTTTTTATTTTTACAAATTGCTAATGTAAAAAGGCTCGGCCAGCACCTGGTTGTGTCCTACATAGCTCTTAGGGCCTGCTTCACCATGCAGGCAGCCGCGCCTGCTGGACTAGTAGCAAGGATTGAGGGCCTCCACTCAGTCCCCAGCCTCCGGGCTCAGTGGGTGTGGCCCTGAGCTCCTGCCGCCACAGCCAACCACAGCAAGACAGAGACTCAAGATCCAAGGCTGCGCAGGTGCACGGAGGCTCCACAGCCGCGGTTTAATCTTAGACTCAATTTATTTTAGCACCAGGTCCTTTCAGGATCTTTCTCACTTGTACATTTCAACGATAATTCTATTTGCATCAAACTGGAGAGGTTATGGGGAATGAGGAATTATGATGTCACACTAGAACTCACTATTAAACAATCAGATAGATACATCATACATTATTAGTATCCATAGGACAAGCCATAAAGTGTAATAGAAGAGAGATTGGGAGACACAGGGACATAGACAAAGTGATAGATAAGTCTAATGAGCCTGCAATAGGGACAGGCAGGGTTTGGGTGGGTGTGTTTGGGAATTGGGTGGTGGAAATTGGCACTGGTGGAGGGATGGATTCTGGAACACTGTTGTAGAGATCCAAACATGAACATCCTTGTAACTTTATATCTCACATGGTATAATAAAAATTAAAGAAGATGAAAGAGAGACAGAGAGAGAAAGGGAGCAAAAGAAAATACCTGCTCTAGAGCTGGGAGAGAGGAAATGTGGGGGACATTGGTGGTGGGAATGGGGCACTGGTGAAGGGATGGGTGCTGGAACAATATATGACTGAGGCCCAATTATGAACATCTTTGTAATATTGTTCTCATGGTGTTATAATTAAAAAATTAAAAAAACAAATTGCTAATGTAGTAGTTACAGTGCTATATAGAAATTAGTGGTAAGACTGGGTGATCTTGTTTTTTTGCCTAATATTAAATGAAAAAATTTTAGTTTTTTGCTTATACCACACACACAAAACAAAGGAACACAAAACATCTCCACTCAACACTCAACAATTGGGAGAAAATATTTTCCCACCACTCATGTAAGAGCTATAAAACATTTATAAAACTTAACATGAAAAAAAGCAACAAACTAAAGAATGGTGGAGGAAAGTAACAAAAACTTCTTCCAAAAATATACAGATAGCTGGTTAGTAATTATACAAAAAATTCTCCATATTACATATCAACAAGGAAATGCAAATCAAATTTCAAACCACTGACATTGACATACATCTAATAAAAAAAAAATTCAGTGTTGATATAGATGTATATAAAACAAACTCTCTTATTCACTGCGGTGGAACTATTTTTTAATTTTCCTTTTTTTGACAAAAATATGAACATATCTCAAAATTAATATTAAGTTGAATTTCTAGCTGAACCCCAGTTTGACTTCTGAGCACTACCTCAAGGGCCTAAAAAATCTCTTCAGAAAGAATATTTCATTTCTCTTCTCATTACATTACTATACAATATAGACAAATCTAGAAACAATCCAAGTGTCCAGAACAGATGACTGAATTAAAACTGAAGCTACATATATGTATGTGTGTGAGTGTGTGTGTTTGTGTGCATATACATGTGTATATATATATATATATATATATATATATGATAGAATGGTGTGTGTACTTGGATATCATAAAATACGAAATCATGACATTTGCCATTGTATGAATGGTACCAGAGGATATGTTGAGTAATATCTGTCATAAAAAGGGTAAAGACAGAGTGATGATCTCTTTTCTCATATGTGTGATACAGAAAAACATAGTAAAGAGGGTTCCTAAGTGATAATACAGCAGATTTTGGGTTTGCACTTATTATGCTTGTTGCCAACCCAGGAGTAGTCTTTGGTAGACATGTGGATTACCTGAGCCTGTCAGAAATAATTCTTGTTTTCTGAGCCAGGGTAAGCCCTGAGCATTGCCATGTGTAGTTAAATAAGGAATAATGAAAGTAAGGGAAAAACAAATGGTGAAAGACAACACAATCTAAGATCTGGTATATAGAATGGTGCTTACCAAGGTTGTGAGATGCAACTTGGTTGGAAGGGAGTTTTTAGTGGGGTAATCCTGAGTCAATGGTAGAGGGAAGTGGACACTCTGGGTGAGGGTGTGATGTTAGAATGCTATAACCATGAAACACTAACATTAACAAAATATGATAAGATAAAATAAGAAACACTTTAAAAACTAAACTGACATATACACATAATAAAATCTCAAAATAGATATGAAATTACAAATCAGCCCTGCTATCTCAACACCACTAGCTGAGAACCTCACAACTATCTTATTTTATTATAAAATTTTAAGATAATGGATGAGGTTATGCTTCACATGTGAGAACTCAGATTTGATACTGTAATAATATTGTCTGAGCATTTTCTGGAGTGGACCCTCAAACATTTTAGTTGTTTAAAATGGTATTTAGATAGTATTTATTTCTTAATTGTATACAATTATTTTAAGAATACTTATTTTTATAAATTTTAATATTAATTGTGCTTAACATTTACTAATGCTATTTTATGCTAAAACAAATATTTATTTGCATATGATTTGGAATAAATGATTAAAAATTTATACACTTGCTTGCACTGTCTTAAGTAAAGTAGGCCTTATTTTTATTAAGTTACATTAAGTTTCTTGTAGAGAAATAGACACCATAAAATTATCTAAAAATCCTGAGATTATATTTCCTTCCAGTGTTCTAATATTTACCAACTTTAAAATTGCACAGCCAAGTTTTTTTTTAATATTTGAAGCTTCATTTTCAATGTATTTATCTACAAATGTTAAACTATATTTGGCTTATTTATTCAACTTAAAAAGGTTCTTATAAGGAAAATGGGGTTGAAGTGAAAATACAGAGGGTAGGGCATTTGCTTTGTATATAGCTCACCCAGGTTCGATCCCAAGCATCCCATATGGTCCCCTGAGCACTGTCAGGAGTAATTCTGAGTGCAGAGCCAGGAGTAAGCCCTGAGCATCGCTGGTGTGAGTCCACAAAGGAAAAGAAAAACAGGCAAGCAATAGCAAAGAAAAATAAACCCTTATATGGACCTGGTGCCTAGCTAAGGGCCTGGGCAAAAGGGGTTATCTACATCCCTTAGAAGTTTTAAAACCAGTTAAGAGATTGAAAGTGTGACCACAGGACCTGCGGCATTGCTTGGCCCCTCCCCCACCCACAGGTACAAATGCAGGGGGCACACTACTTGTGGCCTCAAGTTAATCTTCCTTTCTACATTACATTGGACTCACATCTTGATCTCTTATACTGGACTCTCACAAGAGAAGCCTAGCTATTCCAACCACATTAGGCCAATACTCTGTTCAGCATACCGCCAGAACTCACAAAAAGTAATGGCAAAACACAAGAATAAGTACCACTCCAATCTAAAACTAACAGTAAACTCAGGCTAAGAACATGTCCTCAGAATCAGCACTGGGAGGCCCCAAACAAGTCACCCAGGAATACTGAAGAAGAAGGTAATATCCTTGAAGATGAAAGAGGAGACCACCATCTAATCAGCCTCACCAGAGTCCTAATTGGCAGTGAAAGAAGAACACTGTTAGGACATTAGAAGGATACACCTTCAGACTACCATGCCATCATGGGGGACAATGCAGGAACTCTACCACAAGGAGTGGAAGAAGAAAAGAGTCCTGAAGCTTCAACAAGTTATACACACATACATAATCCCTTGATAAAAAATTTAAGAGAGAAAATGGTATGTATGCTTAATGAGCTCAAAGAAACAGTGGACCGTTTGAATAAAATGTAGGAGTATATGAAAGAAACAGTGGAACCAAGAGCCAATAAAAAATACAGGAGGAATTGAGAGCAGAAATAAGAAAACTACAAATAAAAGTGCCATTAGTAAAAATTAGGTAGATGAAATGAAAAAACTCATTGGGTGCCCTCAAGAGTAGAATGACAAAAGCTGAAGACAGAATCAGTGAGATTGAAAATGCATACTCAGCCAACAACAGAAGATGGGAAAAAATCAAAAATAGCTCAGTAGCAGTCAAGAGGACACTGTAATGAATTCAAGAGGAACAACATAAGAATCATTGGAGTCTCAGAGGACAGGGAGGATACTCAAGTCAGCTAGGAATATCAAAACATCATTACTAAAAAATTCTCAGAGCTGGATGATACAGGCATCCAGGTCTTAGAAACTCACTTAGAAAAGAGACCCCCAAAAAAAAGACTCCAGGGCAACACATTATGGACATTCCTCCAAAAACTAGAAATTGAGCTCCCATTTGACACAGCAACACCAATCCTTGGAAAATACCAAAAATTCATAGCAGAAACACCATCTGAATTTCTATATTCATTGCAGCACCATACACAATAGCCAGAATATGGAAACAATCTGCCTGAGAACAGACAACTGAAGAAAGAAATTGTTCCATCTACACAATGAAATACTATGCAGCTGTTAGGAAAAATGAAGTTATGAAATTTGTCTCTAAATGGTTGGACATGGAGAGGCTCGTTTTGAATGAAATTAGCCAGTGGGAAAGAACAGATATAGAATGACTGCATTCATTTGTGGGATTTAAAACATAGTATGATATTAATATCCAAGGCCAGCCAAACATGGATCAGGAGGACTTGTCAGTGTTTGGAATCTACCACAAGTGGGTGGGAGTCCAAAGTTAGGTAATTACACAATCTTCAACAAAATAAGAGCAAATAGAATTTAAGTTTTTAGATTCATAACAAAGATCATACACCATGATTAAGTAGGATTTATCCTGTGAATGCAAGTAAGGTTTTTCATACACAAGTCAATCAATAAGGTGCATAATATCAATAAAAAGAAAAACAAAAACATATCAGAAGATGCAGCGAAAAGCATTTGATAGTATACATAGCATATTTATTATAAAAACTTCACAAAACTGATATTGAAGGAACTTTAATCAATATGATCAAAGCCATCTACTACAAGCCCACTGCAAGAATTATTCTAATTGGGGAAAAATAAAAAGATCAGATGCAAGACTAGGTAGCTCAACTCACCAATTCTTTAAAATATTTTACTGGAAGTACTTACCATAGTAATTAGGGAAGAAAAAGACATTAAGGTCATCCAGATAGAAATGGAAGAAGTCAAAATACTTTGCAGATGACATGATAGTATATTTTGAGAATTCTAAATAACTGCTAGAAACAGTTATAATAGAGGCATTTTACAACTTCAATATACAAAGCACATTGCTTTCCTACATGTAAATAATAAAAGAGAATGAAGTGATATTAAAAGGCAATCTTGTTCACAGTTTTGCCTCAGAGCTTTGTGTACATAGGAATCAACTTAAATAAGGACATAAAGGGCCTGTACAAAGAAATTGACAAATGCTGTTTCAAGAAAGAAAAGATGGTATGAGAAAATGGAGACACATTTTCTGCTCATGGATTGGAAAAATTAGCATTGTCAAAATGGCAGTACCCTCTAAAACATTATACAGAATCAAGATGGTCCCTATAAGGATACCCATGATATTTTTCAAAGAAATTGATCTAACACTCCTGCAGTTGAATGGAACAGTAAATCCCCACAAATAGCTGAAGCAATCATTTGTAAAAATAAGATGGGAGGCATCACCCTACCCAATTTAAATTATAGTACATAGTGATAGTCATTAAGACAGCATATTATTTGAATGAGTACAGAATAAATATAGGCCCATGGAATATTGTTGACTAGCCTGACACACATCCTCAAATATATGATCACTTAATTTTTGATAAAGGAAATATATGAAGTGGAGCAAGGAAAGCCTCTTCAACAAATGGTCCTGTGAAAACTGGGCAGGCACATGTAAAAAATGAACTCAAACCTCTTTTTAACATCATGCAGAAAAGTCAGATAAAGAATGATTAAGGATCTCAACATCAGACCTGAATCTGTAAACAAAATCCTCTACAACATTGAAGCTTAAAGCATCTTCTAAGATGAGATACAGCTGACTAAGCAAGTGAAAGCAAAGATAAACAAATAGGATTACATGAAACTAAGAAGCTTCTATACCTCAAAAAGATATGGTGATCAAGATACAAAGACAGTCCACCAATTGGGAAAGAATATTTACCAACATTCATCTGATAAGAGGTTAATATCCATGACATATAAGGCACTGGTCGAACTTTGAAAGAAAAAAAATTCAACCCCATATTAAATACCAAGATGAACAGAAACTTTTTGAATTTCAAAGAAGAAATTAAAATGGACAAAGGAATATAAAATATCATCTTCATCACTAATCATCAGGGAGATGCAAATGAAAACAAGAATGACACATCATCTCACACCATAGAGACTGGCATGCATCCAAGATAACAGGGATGGAGCATATTCACGGAGAAAGGCACTTTCTTCATTGTTGGAGGTAATACTGAATAGTCTTGCCCTTTTACAAAACAATATGGACATTTCTCTAAAGAGTAGAAGTTTTATTTGATCAAATAGTAATTCTCCTGGGATATACCCTGGGGGCCCTAAACACACAGAAGAAGCACCATCTGCACTTCTATGTTCATTGTAGCACTATTCACAATAGCCATAATCTGGAAACAACCTGATTGCTCAAGAAGAGATGACTGTATAAAGAAACTGTGGTACATATACACGATGTACTACTATACAGATTTTAGGAAAAATGAAGTCATGAAATTCATTTATAAATGGTTGGACATGGAGAGTCTCATGCTGAATGAAATAGTCAAAAGGAAAGGACAGTATAGAATGACTAGAATAACTGCACTCATTTGTGGGATATAAGAAAGAATATAGTATGAGACTAATTTCAATGTCAGAGACCAGAGAACAGGAGAATGTGTCAGATGTTAGAAACTACTACAATTGTGTAGGAGTAGTGGGTAGCTAATAGAGAATGGACCAATTTTCCCATAATGATTGGAAATGGTAACAGTAGACTAGAACTGAGTATTGAAAAGATAAAAGATATACATAACCCTTCCATGTCTTTTGCAAGCCAAAATGCTCAAAAGATGAAAAGATGGGAGAGCAATAGAGCAAGAGAGAGAGAGAGAGAGAGGAGAGAGAGAGAGAAATGTGTCTGCTATAGAAACATGTTGGTGGGGGAAGGAGTGAAACTAGGGACATTGGTGTTGGGATATGTACACTGGTGAAGGGATGGGTGTTGGGATCTCTTTACTGATAACCAAACGCGACAAGCTTTGTAGTGGTCTCTCACAGTTATATAATAAAAATTAAAAAAAAACTTATTAGAGATTATTAACAAAAGTAATCCTTTATGTGTATGTGAAAGTATATATATATCACTTTATCATTTGACATCCCCGTTATTCATCGGTTTGCTCGAGCAGGCACCAGTAACATTTCTATTTGACCCTACACGCTCCAGTGTAGCCCAATGCCATCTGGTTGCTTCAGGAATACGAAGAGCCTCAAACTGTTCATTCAGGGTCTTGACAAAGAAGTCTGACCATCTTGTCGGTGAGCAGCCACGTGATCTTTTGACATCCCATGGGATCCTGGTCAGAAGGGCCTCAAACCAGTCATTCAGGACATGGGAATGAGGTCTATTATTATTATTACTGTTTTTTGCATATTGAATACAACACAGCTTGCCAGTCTCTGCTGTCATATATATATATATATATATATAATATATATGTTGTGTGTGTGTGTGTGTGTGTATACACACACATATATACACACACATATATATATGTGTGTGTGTGTGCATATATATGCATATACATTCATGTTCCTGAGCAAGCAGATGCCCTTGGGCTACACCAGCATGCAACAAAAACGAATGGAGGCGTTACTGGCTCCTACTCCGGCAAATCGATGAACAATGGGAAGACAAGTGACAAGACTAGTGATATATATATATATATATATATATCATTTGGATATATATATATATCATTTGATATATATATATATATATATATATATATATATATATATATATATATATATATACAAATGCCATTGGACCACACTGGCACATGAAAGAGTCTAATGGAAATATTACTGGTGCCCACTCAAGCAAATAGATGAATAAAGGGATATCAAGTGATCAAGTGATATATATGTATATATATATACACACACATATATATGTAAAGTAAAATCTTGATATGATACAAGATTTCTTTTGCACTTTTACAAGTGATGAAATTGAAATTTTGTAAGTATAATCTATTCACTCAAAGCTGTTTTGCCAATAATTACTCTAATTACTCAAATTGAGACTTAAGCTCTATTAAAACTGGCTTGTGCATAAGGGAGTTTACAAAAATGAGATGCTGTAGTAGCCCAGATACAAAACTGTGCTTGGTCAAGATATGGGTGTTTGAATTGGAATTCTGTTTGAAATAGGCCCAATCATGAACAGCCTTGTAGTGGTCTATTTTTTAATTGACATAGTTAGACAATTAAAAATAGGTCTGGGAGAAGCTTAGTGAAGACAAGATATTTGGGGGTGATGTGGTTAACTAGAAGATATGACAAATCTGAAGGAATCCAAAACATTTTATGTTACAAAGGTGTTCATGTTTGTGTTTCTGTCATATAATGTTCCAATACCCATCCCTTCATCAGTATATATTTCACACCATAAGTTTTGGAAAAATTCCTTTAAGTGTTCCCAATAAATTCAAAATTGCTAAAAAGTATAGTCCTAAATGTGATATTGAATTCCACATTCTGTTTACATGTTATAGAATTACCTTCATGTCTAAGTGGAGTGTGTGTGTTTGGACTGTGGTATGTTGTGTGTCTGTGTGTGTGTTTGCCTGTATGTTTGGAAGGGCAAATTCTTTATTTATTTATTGCTCAGTCTCTAGAATTGACCCAGAATTTATGGCTAAGCAGGCATTTAGTGACAATCTTTGCCACTTGATTTCCTCTGTTTTGTCTTTCCGTTTGTTCAAGTATATTGATACTAACTACCACCTGAGTATGCCACCCTTACGGCAGGGCCTGGCAAGCTACCCGTGTCATATTTTATATGTCAAATACCAGTAAAAATTACAGACTTCATTCCCATGACCTGATGGAATAGTTTGAGGTTCTTTATGTTCCTGAAGCAAGCATATGCCCTTGGGCTCTACTAGTATGAGACAGGACATATGGAGATGTTACTGGTGTCCACAAGAGCAAATCGATGATGAATGGGAAGACTATGACCTGTTCTTTGATGCAAATAATATATATATATGTATATATATATATATATTAGAAAATGTATATACACATATATATATATTTGTTTTAACAATTCACTCTAAATATTCCAAGTCAGTAAATCTGGATAAAAGGTAACAATGAGAGCAAAATGGTAGCATTTTTTTATAAATACAACATCTACAAATATATATTGACATATAAAAACATAGATTTTGTCTCCGAGGTTGTGGCTTACATGGTAGAGTACATACCTTGTATATCTGAAGTCCCAATTTAAATTCCTGTCTTCAAATGGACACCAAAACCACCACTGAATATAGGCCAAATGGTTTCCCAGTCACCACTTGGCACACAAACACTGTGTCACTGAACCAAGATTTGATACTATACCAGGTTGAGTCTGATTAGCCGAGACTCCTGGGCCTTGAACACTATTGGGGAGACCCTTTCCCAAGTATAGAAAAGTAACTGTTACTTTACCTTAAATGATGGTTCCTAGTATAATAGTGTCTTCTTTCTGGGAAAGTAGAATATTAGATTGAACATGTAATACTAGTGACAACATGGATTTCTGTAGTCTATATATTGCTCAAACATACTTTTTATGTTTAAACATTTGTTGATGCCACAGAGGTTTTCATACATATACTTTTATACTATGTATTATTAATACATATTATATTATACTATCATATATTATGATACATAGTATTATACATATAATACATATAAATAAAAGAAAGCAAATATGTAGGAGGAAATGCTTTTTTTTAAGATATATATGATGAACATTTTTCATATGAAATTAATCAGGGCCAGAGCGATAGCCCAGCAGGTAGGGTGTTTGCCTTGCACGCGATCCCTGGCATCCCATGTGGTCACCGAGCACCACCTAGAGTAATTCCTGAGTGCAGAGCCAGGAGAAACCCTGAGCATTGCCGGGTGTGAACCAAAAAAAGCAAAAAAAAAAATTAATCATCGAAATATAGTAAGATATAAGCAGAAATGCTTAGCATACTGGGTTTCAGTGAAGTCGTGATTTCTTCTTCAGTCATAGTTACTGATTTTTCTATGACACCCTTAAAGGTAATTGAATATATAAGTAATTTATTGTGTTTAGCTTGGTTACTTTTCATTCATTTGTCCACATTAACATAATAGACTCTTATTAGATTTTTACTACAAGAAACACTGATCCTGTTTGCTTATGAATCATTTGCTGTTCCCTTAACTTCTTCAGTAAAACACACCACCACCAATAACAACAACAACAACAACAACAACAACAATACCCTCTTTCATTTAGTGCAACTCTTGGTATTGTGTCTGAATTTCAATTTTTATGCCTTTGGATTGTAATACCACATACGCCACTAAATAATGATATATGTCTATGTGAAGGCATTGAATCCAAAATTGTCAGCATCATTGTTGTCAGTGTAGTGCTTGTGATTAAGCTACTTGGTAACCAACATCAACAATCTCTGCTTCTTGTCTTTTTAGTTTCATTTAGTTATTTTTGTCTTTAGAATGTTAAAAATTGAGGGAAATTATCATGTATTACAGTCTGTGGGAAAAACAAACCTTTATATGAATAGGAATTCAAATAAAATATTTGCGGTGGGGAAGCAATGGTAATATAGAGTATTGGAGGAAATTTGAAAATAATTTTGACCATCTTATGCCACCAGATATTTCAGTAGTTTAACAGTCTTTAAACCTGTTTACATAAATGCGTTCTCTCTCTCTCTTTTTAATTATAGCAATATGTTAGAGCTTATTATTCCCATTGTTTGAGAAGGAAAAACTGGGGCACAGATAATGTTAAGCATTCACCAAATATCATGTAACTAATAAAGGAACTATAATTTACCAGATATTTATTTTTAACCTGTTAGTATATTTTCCCTAATATTTGGCTTTTATGCCCTTCAAATTATCTAGAGTGCATTCTATTTTCTAACCACTACTCCTAAATATTTGGATTAGATTTCTTCTGCCTTCCTTATTTTTGAATAAAGTTTTATAAATTAAACTGTATAAATATAAAATTTATTAAACTATAATAGAGAATTATAATGGGACACATGAAAAAGCAGACTTGTTTACAAGAATAAAATTTCACAAAAGAGCACAATCATGTAATCCACCAAATAAATCAGAAACAGTGTAACACCATCACAAAAGACCTTGTCTTACCCTGTCACTAGCCTTTCCTTTCCCAACTCCCAAAATTATAGATTAGTTTTGTGCTTTGAGACCACTCTTAACTGGTAACTAATGCCACTCATTGGGTGGTTGTTTTGTGTGCTTAGGATTATTTACATCTATATGTGGTGAGATTAGAGGTGACTACAAGAGTACCCCATCTGCACGGCAGAGCCTGGCAAGCTACCCCATGTCGTATTTGATATGCCAAAACCAGTATCAATTATAGACCTCATTCCCATGACCTGATAGAATGGTTTGAGGCTCTTTATGTTCCTGGAGTGAGCAGATGCTCTTGGGCTGCACTAGCATGAGACAGGACGTATGGAGATATTACTGGTGTCCACTCGAGGCAAATCAATGATCAACGGGAAGATAAGTGATAAGTGATTTGTTCTTTTTATGATGTTACATTAGTAAAATTATGTATGATCATTTTTTATTATAATTTTATTTCATTCACGATGTTTCATGTTGATGCAGATAGTGAATTCAGAAATACACATATAGAGACATTTCATTTATGGAAAATACGATACTTTAGAATAATCAAGGATGGACAGGATTTTTCCCCATAAATGGTGCCAAATTATTTGACAGCTAATTGGAAAATAGATTTTCCATTATATTATATTATCACACTATATTAAAATCAATTCCAGATGGATTATAGTGATAATATGAATTGTGAAATTACCAGTATTCTAGAAAAATGCCAGAATAATATAGGCTTACAAAAAGCAGATGCTATGATAGGATTAGAAATACAAGGTATTTATTAGATAAGATGCATTTGAGAAAAAAAGGGGAAGTAGGTGGGGAAGGCAGAATGAACCCTCAGACTGTAATATTGTCTGACCGGGTGTTAGAAAGGCGAAGTTAGGAAAGAAATTATTAGAGTGCATTAAAGTTCTACAAACGTTACTTGAGATTGATGGACTTCTCCATCAAACTCACCAATCAGAAGGTGGTATTTACACATCAAGGAGCCCACAGCTTCAGAATTCCTATTATACTCAATCATTGGTTGGATATAGACTATGGGAAACTAAGGGTGTCATATAGATTTCAGATTCAACATCTGAAGCAATTACGTGATAAACCTACATGGATTTAGTTTCTTGATCACTACAATACTTTATTTATGATTGGCCATTCCATTCCTTCCTTCCTTCCTTCCTCCCTTCCTTCCTTCCTTCCTTCCTTCCTTCCTTCATTCCTTCCTTTATTTCTTCCTTCCTTCCTTTGTTTCTTCCTTCCTTCCTTTTTTTTCTCCTTTCCTCCCTGCCTTCCTCCCTCCCTCCCTCCCTCCCTTCCTTCCCTTCCTTCCTTCCTTCCTTCCTTCCTTCCTTCCTTCCTTCCTTCCTTCCTTCCTTCCTTCCCCCTTCCTTCCTTCCTTCCTTCCTTCCTTCCTCCCCCCCTCCTTCCTTCCTTCCTTCCTTCCTTCCTTCTTCCCTTCCTCCCTTCATTCCTTCCTCCCTCCCTTCCTTCCTTCCCTTCTTTCTCCATTCCATTCCTCCCTTCCCCTTCTTCTTCCCTTTCCTTCATACCCCTGCTTCTTCCTTTCCCTTCTCTGCCCTCCCTTTTCATCCCCTTCTCTCCACTGCCCTCACTTCCTCTCCATTTCCCCTATCCCTTCCCTTCCCTTTACTCTACCCCCTTTCCTTCCCTTTCACATTACCTTCCTTCCTTTAGCATTGACAACTTATGTGCTGAACTATCTGTCTGACCCCCAACAAAGATTTTAAAGATGAGGCAGAGAGCACCAACCACAAAGTAAGAAACTTCATACTACATTTGGTTAAAAACTTGTAAGTTAAATAGCCCAATTTAGCATGTGAGAAGGTAAACCAGCGTAAGAAATTATATTGAAAATGCATGCGATGAGTTGTGATGATTCTTCAGTCGTTAAGGCACTTGCCTTGCAACCAATTGAGGGCCGCATAGTATAAGGTCCCAGTGTCCTGCCAGCTCTGATTCTTGAGCTTAGAGCCAAGAGTAAATCCCTACAAGAAGTTTGGGCCCAGTAAATATGTTTGTATTTAAAGTAGATACAAATTTACTTTAAAATTTACTTTAAAATAATTTACAATAATTTACTTTAAAATAATTTACAAAGTAAATATATCTGAATAAAATTTGCAAACAAAATACAATACACACTCCACAAGGTGCACCAAAATAGTAGAATGATTTTTTTAATTTAAGAAAAAATATTAAACCGACTTGAGAATGGACAAATGACTTAGGTAGGTAGGTTACAGAGAATATTATTCAAATAACTTACCTCACATGAAAATATTAATAATTTTAACTGTTGTCAAGGATCTGCAAATACCATTGCATCCACATAATGAATTCATTCACTTATAGGATGACTATTTTTTTAAAAAAGTTGGCATTAAAACAGCCAGAATTTCCATGCTCTGTTGATGAGAGATAAATTAATAGAGCCATTTTTGGAATATGATCAATGCTTCTATAGGTGTATAAAAAGATCTTAAATTCAACTTATTTACTATATCCAAGTTCATATTCATGTAATACATACAGGAGCATGTTTAAAATTATACTAAACTTCCAACAAACTAACTGGTCATTTTCATTTAAGTTGATAAATGATTAAATATTAACACTATAGGATGTTGTACTTAATAATAAAAGTAAGTAGGTGAGTTTTTCTTTTGTTTATAACTGATTTTTATGTTGTGATTATTTTCTTTGCTTCTTTATTTTTTTGAAAGCATGAAAGTGGTTTATGAAGTGAAATGAGTGCCTTAATGTAGAGATTTATAATATTTTAGACAAAAATAAGCAAATGTAAAAAAATACATTGTTTCTAACATGATTTGTTAAGCGGGAAGAGAAAGAATGAAATTAGTTCCCTGTCATTTATCTAAAGTAATTGTTTTTCTTTGCTATAATACCAGATTTTATAGGGTAACTAAATAAATAATATTGATATGTATGGACATAGCAAAATAAAACAAAAGATTTATAGCAGTGTTCAACAAGAAGTTTGCCAACTATTTGAAATGAGTACCAATCAATACCGTTCGTGTCATTAGTCAAATATTAGACTACTAGCATAACTTAAAAAAGTACTGATTGATAAATTAAAGTTAATTATATAAACTCACTTTTATATTTGTCCTCCCAACTTCTTCTACCTAATTTTATTGGCATTGTATACTTGTGAGTTCCTATGAGACAGTGTTAGTACTGGATGTTGCAATCAGGTCCTTCCCAGGATCTTTCACATTTATACATACATTCTATACAGTTCTAGGCAGGTTCTAGCCATGACCCATCATCCCAGTGAGCCTAGCAAGAAGCCAGAGGAACCCCACACCATCAGCTCAATCATTCTCAGCATCCAGACTCCATAGCTCCTCAGAGCTCCACCCAAGAAGAAAACCTGATCTTTCCCTTTGAGTTTCATCAGTAAATGCTCAAGATGAGAGCCTTCTACTGAGAGTATACCACCTACATGGCAGAGCCTTGCAAGCTATCTATATTGCATTTGATATGCCAAAATCTGGTAACAATTTTGGACCTCATTCCTATGACTGGAAGGAATGGTTTGAGGGCTCTTTGTGTTCCTGGAGCAAGCAGATGCCCTTGGGCTACACTTGTTTGCAACAGGACCTATGGAGATGTTACTGGTGCCTGCTCGAGCAAATTGATATACAACGGGAAGACAAGTGATACAAGTGATACAAGTGAGTCCCTATGAGTCTAAAAAAAATCATTGAATACACATACATTTTTTTTCATTTATTTTCGGGAACATAGCTTCAGATCATCTCAGGATATATATAACTTAGCTCTCCTTTTTGGGTTTTCCATAGTGTTCATTTTAATCACTTGATCACTGAATGTCTGACATGGGGCAGAGCTGCTACTGGCTCTCACTGTGCCCAGACACTCATGAGTTGCCTGGGAGGGATGGCAGGTTCTAGCCCTGGCCCGCCACCCCAGCAGAGCCTTGCAACAAGCCAGACGACCCCCACTCCATGAGGGCCTCCATTCTCCACATCCAGACTTCCCTTTTGTCAGAACTCCACCCAGCAGATCAGCCTATCACAGCCCGGCTTGTGCGGCTGTTTGCAGCCATGTGGTTCATCAATAAATGCTGGATTTTGAGATGACTACAAGAGTATGCTACCTGCAAGGCAGAGCCTGGCAAGCTACCCGTGTCATTTTTGATATGCCAGATACCAGTAACATTTATAGACCTCATTCCCATGACCTGATGGAATGGTTTGAGGCTCTTTATGTTCCTGGAGCAAGCAGGTGTCCTTGGGCTCTACTTGCATGAGACAGATCATATGGAGATGTTATTGGTGCCCACTCGAGCAAATTGATGATGAGCGGGACAATGATACAGTGATACAGTGATCACTGAATCCCATTATTCATTGATTTGCTCGGCGAGCACCAGTAACATTTCCATTGGACCCTATCACGTGCCAATGTAGCCCAATGACATCTGGTTGCTTCAAGAATATGAAGAGCCTCAAACCGTTCCTTCAGGGTCTTGACAAAGAAGTGTGACCATCTTATGCGTGGGCGGCCACGTGATCTTTTGGCATCCCGTGGGATACAGCCGGTAATGGCTCTAGTCCAGTGGCCATCTCCAAATTGCATTACATGTCCAGCCCATCTGATTTTTGATGCTTTGGCAAACGAGACAGCATCTCTGATTCTGGATTAGCTGTGGATGTCAGAACTCAGAATTCCTTCTCTCACTTGAGTGAGGCATGATATTCCAAGCATAGCTCTTTCAATTCCTCTCTGGGAGACTCGAATAGCATCCTCATCCTGCTTTCGTAGGGCCCAAATCTCTGAGGAATATGTTAATGCAGGGAGAAGGGTGGATTGAAGAGATATGCCTGGAGCCAGAGGTTCTTTGTCCATTTAGCTATTTTTTCGATGCTTTTTGAGTCGAAGAAATAGTTTTCTTCATTTTCATTTTATTTTCATTTTAATTTCAATAGAATAATAATTTCTTTTTTTATTTTTTTATTTATTTTATTTTTTTAAGTATTTTTATTATACCACCGTGAGATATACAAATAAAAAGATATACAATTAAAAAAGTTCATGTTTGGGTTTTGGTCATACAGTATTTCAGCACCCGTCCCTCCACCAGTGCCCATCTCCCACCACCAACATCCCGGTTCCCTCCCCCTTCCCCAGCCCTGCTCCATGGCAGGTTCTTTATTTCTTTTCCCTTTCTCTCTCTTTCTCTTTTCCTTCCCTTCCAGACTATGGATTACAGAACATACATTAAAAAAGGTTGTCATGTGTATCCTTTTGCCTCTATTTAATGCTCAGTTCTAGGTTGGCATTAGTACACTCTCGACTAAGAATAATAATTTCTTTTCTGTGTTAAATATGTGACTTATATTATTTATGATATTGTCTTAATTTCTTTTGGTATTTACATAAAATTAGAAAGTGATAACCACTGTCATTTGCACTGTGACATGTCGTATTTTTGACTATAAATTCTCAGTATGTACCACTTCACTACCCTTGTATCACTTGTTAGAAATGGTAAAATAATATCTAACAGGAAAGGCTTTTATATTAACAGATAAATATTTATAAGACCAGTTATTTAAATGAATGTGTTGTTGTTGCGAGATATCACTATAATGCTATTTTAGTATCACCTTAGACTAGTTAAATTTTGATTAGTATATGTGGGGAATTGCTAGGGTTTTCAACAATATCAGGTAATGAGTTCCCTTTTACCTTAAGGGTGGCTGAGACAGATAAGATCCACAAGTTCAGCACAGTTCCTAAAAGCTTTTACTTATCACAAATAATCAAACTTTGCTAATACAATTCAAGCAGTCCAAGGTTAGGGTATCTCAAGATTCCCAAGTCTCTAACTCCTGGCTGGACTTTTGGCCATGTGCTAACAGTGTTTTAAACCAAGGTGGATGCTTCTTACCCAAGTGAGTCCTTTTATAACTCTCAAAAGCTGGCCAAAAGCCAGAGACCCAAAATCACTTTCTTCTGGATGGGACTGCATCATTAAATATCAGCAATCCAGATTTTAGGTGCAGATGATAGATGGTGCCACACCTCTGGTTCAGGTTTATCACTTCACTTGTATCACTTGTCTTCCAGTTGTTTATCGATTTGCTCAAGCAGGCACCAGTAACATCTCCATACGTCCTGTCGCAAGCAAAGTGTGGCCCAAGGGCATCTGCTCGCTCAGGAACACAACCTCAAAGCATTCCTTCAGGTCATGGGAATGAGGTCTATAATTGTTACTGGTTTTGGCTTATCAAATGCAACACAGGTAGCTTGCCAGGCTCTCACACATAGAGTGTAGGTGGTACACTCTCAGTAGTAGGTTCTCATCTCATGCATTTAGTGATGAAACTCAATGGGGAAAGATCAGCTTTTCCCTTGGGTGGAGGTATGAGGAGCTGTGGAGTCTGGATATTTAGAATGACTGACTTCATGGTGTGGGGGGTTCTTCTGGCTTTTTGTCAGGCTCACTGGGATGATGTGCCAGGGCTAGAACCTGCCTAAAACTGTATACAGTGTATAAAGGTGAAAGATCCTGGGAAGGACCTGGTTCTAACTTCCAGTATTATCTAAGATTGCGGTGCGCCTGGCGCCGCTGTGGATCTGGAGTGTCTCTCTTCGGTGTGGCTGGCTGTGGTGGTTGGGAGCTCACTGCCAGCAGCCACAACTTGCCAACATCGAAATGGAGGAATGGGAGAAGGGCCCAAATCCCGCTCCAAGTCAGTCAGCATGGCCCCGCACATGTGAGTGAACCCTGGGAGCTATGTTGGACTCGACTTGGCACTGGCTGAGTCATTTACCACCCTCAGGAACTCCATGGGTTGCTCCACGTTGGGCTGAGCAGTGCACCTGTGGTTCTGGAGTGGTTTGGATCAGGAGTTCTGGTCTAAACAAATGATATTGCCAGGACCTAGTCTTTTCCTCTATTTCAAACATGGAGGAAATCTATGAGATATAATCTTCAAAGATTATCTCTATATCTAACATTATAAAGGGAACTAGTAAAAAGAAATACATCTAATGGATGTATATTCATGGAGTGAACCACATCATAATTTCAGGATATTGACTTCATGCAACTATATGGTATCTCCAATACCCACATCATCCTACTGTGCGAGAGTCATCTTAAAGTGCGCCATTTTGTTTTACTGAGAGAATCTTAGCAACTGGCCTTTTGAATGGGTCAGCATGACCTCCGCTTTGATCTTTACAGAGCTGATTTCTAAAATGGTAGAAATCAACTCAATGGTATAAATCAGCTCTGTAATGTAGCCAGGCTTTCTCCTGGTAAATTCTAGTTTGCCCAACTAGGACCCATGGGGTTTAAGAAAAAAAGATGTACAAACTAGATAGAATTGAAATCATAGTAGAAATGATATTCCAAATATTATTAATTCCAAGTCAAACTGACTCCTGTGACTGCCACACCCTCTATTAGTGTTTACACAACAGAGATCACTTTAGCATGAACTCCGGCTTAAGATCCAAGCTAATTAGGGCATGTCACCCAACAGTATCTTCTCAAAGATTATTTAGAACTTTATTCATATGTTATAAAATGTTTCTAAATATTACATGGTCAAAAGTTAATGCTAAAGCACTTTAATAAATTGGAAAAATGTTTCAACATAATTTTAAAAACACATTAATAAAATGTAAATAATTTATATAAAATTATAACTTAATGTTTGGTGAAAATAAAAATAATTAAAATGAATATTTTTTGTATTTAAATATCTTTAATATGTTCAGGAACTCAAATTATATTTATGTTTTTTAGTTGAACTTATTCAGGGAACAATACATAAATATATGAAAATATAAAAAATATCTGAAAAGGATTTGAAACTAATAAAAAAGGATTTAAACTTTTCTGTTGTATATGGAGAGAGGAAGAAAAACATCTGGGTGGTGGGAAAATAAAGTAGTCAGTTACATGATGGTATGTGGTGACTAGATTTTTATAAATATTACACCAAACTAACTTCAGTAAATTATTTTAAACTACATAATTACCAATTTTTCATTGTAAATATTTTGTTTTTGTTTATTCCCACTTATTCTATCACATCCATACGTTGTTAAGGATTGGATCTGTATCTCTTAGTATACTCTCGAACCATTTAGACAAATGATAAGCTTTATTAGTACATATTCAAGCAGATTATAATTTTACAATTAAGAGTTATTAATAAAATATCTTCATAAATACAATACTGGTTTAACATTGTATTGGAAAGTTATTGTGTACACAAAAAGGTATGTCAAAATATAGCTAGTAGGGTAAGAACAATTCTATAGCAGCCAAGACATTTGAATTGCATATGCCAACTTGCTTTTATCCCCAGAATCACATCTGGCACCCAAAACTCCTCAAGTAGTGATACCTGAACACAGTTAGAAGTCATGGCTGGGCGATAACTTCTACAGCAGGTCGGGCATTTGCTTTGCATGTGACTAACCTGGGTTCAATCCCTGGAATCCCATATAATTCCCTGGGCATTTTCAGGAGTAATTCCTGAGTGCAAAGCGTGGAGTAACCCCTGATAATTGCCAGGTGTGACCTACAAAGACAAAGAAAACAGAAATAAGCCCAGTGAACCACTGAGTGTGGCCCCTAAAAATATAAAACATACTTGAGTATATTTTATATCAGTGAAACCAATATCAGTGATTGAAACAAAGTTTACAACTTCCTGTTTTATTGCAAAATCATCAATCAATGCTTACTAAAAGTATGTCATTTTTTCTATTTTGCTACTAAAATTTTGCAAAACAAAATCAAGCATAAACAGAAATGAGGGAAAGAGAAATTGTTGAATCTCTCTGAATAATTAAAATAATTTTTAAATTATGGAATGAATAATCCATACATTGTATAGGTTCCTGAATCAATTTTAACAACCTTCCCACTGACTTTAAATACATAGTATAACTTTCTAGCATGATATAATATATATATATATATATATATATATATATATATATATATATATATATATATTATTATACAACCTTGACATATTCAATTACAAAGATGCTAATGTTTGGGTTTTGGTAATACAGTGTTCCAGCACCCACCCCTCCACCAGTGCCCATTTCCCACCACCAATTTCCCAATTCCCACCCCCTCCCTAGCCTGCCTCTTGGCAGTTTCTTTATCTTTTTTATCTCTTTCTTTTTCTCTCTCTCTTTTCTCTCTTCTCTTACACATTGTAGATTGCAATTCATACATTTAGAGGTTATCATGTATATCTTTTTGTCTGTTTTCAATGCTCAGTTCTAGGCTGGTATTATCACTTGTGCTAGAGGATCATGTTAAGTGAAATTAGCCAGAAGGAAAAAGACAGATATAGAATGACTGCAATTATTTGCATGTCATTCCCTTGTTTCTCACATTGCTCTTGGTGTTTTTTTTTACTTTTTGGCCACACCTAGAAATTCTCAAGGGTTATTCTTGGTTGGAAAGATAAGTCTACAGTTGAATAAGCAAAAAAAACCCACAAAAAAAAAAAAAAAAAACCTCTGGGCTAGTTTTCCAGAGGCCCCATTCACTCTCAATGGAACAAACATCTCTGAATGCAGCAGTTATGTGTACCTAGCTCGAGAAGTCAACATGATGAACGACCTAAAACTTGAGCTGCGCAGGAGGAAGAGAGCAGTATGGAATGCCTTCAAAGCATCAAAAAAATAGCTAAGAAGACAAAAAACCTCCGGTTCCAGGCATCTCTTCAACTCCACCGTTCTCCCTGCATCAACATACCCCCAGAGAGACCTGGACCCTATGAAAGCAGGATGAGAATGATATTCGAGTCTTCGAGAGAGGAATCAAAGAGCTAGTCTTGGAATATCACGTCTCATTCAAGTGAAAAGAAGGAATCCAGAGCTCCAACCTCCCTCGTTGTTCCAGAGTCAGGGACACTGTCTCATTTGCCAAGGCATCGAAAATCAGATGGGCTGGACAGGTAATGTGATTTGGAGACGACCGCTGGACTAGAGCTGTTACCGACTGGATCCTATGGGATGTTAAAGATCACGTGGCCGCCCACTACTAGATGGTCAGATTTCTTCGTCAAGACCCTGAATGAATGGTTTGAGGCTCTTTGTATTCCTGAAGCAAGCAGATGCCATTGGGCTACACTATCACATGATAGGGTCAAATGGAAATATTACTGGCACCCGCTCAAGCAAATCGACGAATGATGGGATGTCAAGTGATCAAGTGACTCTTGGTTCTCCACTCAGGAATCACTCCTGTCAGTCCTGAAGAGACCATATAAACATTGGGGATCAAACCAACAGTACTATCTTTACCTTTCCAACAGTACTATCTTTTGGCCACTAAAGTAAGATTTTTGGTAAAATAATTCTACAGATACTCCTTTCTGGGTATGTATGATGTTTATATAAATAATTGTAATCTTTTATCAGGGTAAACTTATTCATCAAAAATAAGTGTAATAATAATAATAATAATAATAATAATAATAATAATAAGTGAAACAATTTTAAACCTTGAAGTGAGTAATAACACCAATCTGGATTGCTATTAAATTTCTAGTATTTTCTTTAATTTGACACAGTAGATTAGAAACAGGAATGTGGGTCAGAGTTGTTTTTCTTTTCTCTTTCTTTTTTTTTTTTTTTTTTTGCTTTCAGAGGTTTCTCCTGGCTCTGCACTCAGGAATTACTCCTGGCAGTGCTCAGGGGACCATATGGGATGCCGGGGATTGAACCCGGCCTGGCATGGGCCGGCTGCGTGCAAGGCAAGCGTCCTACCCTCTGGGCTATCACTCCAGCACTTAGAGTTGTTTTTCTTAATTTTTAATGTGAACATGTTGTATATTTCTAAATTTTATTTTAAGTTGGACTTTAAACCAAGACTTTATTCTTTTCTAAATGCATTTCAAAGTGTAGAAAATAATCTTATAAGAAAATTATTTTTCTTTTTTCTAATTATTTTTTGCATGTTTATTAGAACTCGTGCACATGCTGGATTGTCCTCAGGATTTACTCCTGGTTCTACACTCAGGGTCACTCCTGGGGGGTCAGGGGACCATATGTGGTGCCAGAAACTGAATCAGGGACTGCGGTGTGCAAGACTAGCACCTGACTTGCTGTACTATCATTTCAGCCCCACAATACTAAAATTTCAAGTATAGAGCTGACTCAGTTCTCTATTTCCAGTTCCCAAGTTAATGGTCATCCCTAGTAAACCTGCTAGTTGCCCCTCTATTTGCCTTTATATCTGTTTTTCTTCTCTCTGCCCTGCCCTGTTATCAAGGCGTTTACTGTCAGTGGACCATATCGTCCAAATTTAACAGCTATATATCTAATAGGTTTTTCCAATGGCATATGCAGACAAGAATTTGGTGAATAGGAAAAGAGGCCAGGATATTTATCCTTAATCCATCACACCATATGCCATAGAATGCTGTATGCTTTATGTGAGATGGGTTTTTTATCAACCCATCTACTGTCCTTTCTCCTTCTAGACAGTTTCTGTTCTTATTTTATTTATTTATTTATTTATTTTTTATTATTTATTTATTTATTTATTTGCTTTTTTTTGGGTCACACCCGGCAATGCTCAGGGTTACTCCTGGCTCTGCACTCAGGAATTACTCCTGGCGGTGCTCAGGGGACCATATGGGACTCCAGGGATCGAACTCGGGCGGCAAAGGCTGGCCACGTGCAAGGCAAATGCCCTTCCCCCTGGGCTATCACTCTGGCCCCTCTTATTTGATTTTATTTCACTGCAACTTCTTGTCCCCTTTAGAACTGAGGAACTACATATTCTTTCTATGCTTCACTGTCGGTCTCCTTAGTTCTATCTTTATCCCTTTAGTGTGTCTTCTGTTACTTTCTATAGCTCTGCTTGTAAGAATTAATATACAACTTATGCATTGTGAGACTGAATTTTACAACAGATTTAAGAATCTAAATATACAAAATGCAATAAATTTTTTTCATTTTAAAAATGATGCAATATTCATTATGCATTTATGTCATTAAAACTGTAATCATAGTTCAGTTTTTTCTTTTTGTTTTAGTAAAAGACTATGATTTACAAAATACAAAAGTTTTTCACAATACAGTTGTTAGAAAGATTTATCATTCAACAAAAACCCACCACCAGTGTGTTCCCACCATTAAAGACCCTCATTTTCAACCCTCCACCCCATGCCTGCTCCCTTAGCTGGCACTAATTATATTGACCATTGCAGTGCTTATATAGCAATGGTATTGATAAAGTCATGACTTGTTTTTTCTAGTTTGTATGGGCAAATCTGACTGATTTCTGTTCTTGCATTGAATTTCTTAGTTTCTAGAATCTAGTTGTTTCTACTAGCTTGAGATATCAGGCAGCTGCTTGCCGCCACATCCCAGGTAGAGCTGGTAGCAGCTCTGCCCTGCATGTCTGTGTCTCTGGATCATGGTGATAGCTGATAAGGTGTTCATGGGAAGGCCCACCGGATCTTCCAGACTGAAGAGGTAGGGAAAGGGACCCCAGCTCCAGCTCCACAGCCCGGTAATTTTAGCTGCCGAGACCAGCATACCTGGACTTGCAATCAGCTTCTCTCTTGGATTGGAGCTGTGGAGTATGGACCTTGAAAATGATTGCAATTATGGTGTGTGAGGTTCCTCTGGCTTCGTCTGAGGCTCCGTTGGGTTGGTGGGCCAGGACCAGAACCTGTCCTCCCTGCTGGATGCCTCATGACCATCCGAACCCAGGGAAAGCTATTAGCAGCTCTGCCCTGTGTGTCTGTGACTCTGGATAATAGCTGACAGCCTGGAAGCAGTTTGCAGGCGGGTCCACTGTGCCTTCCAGATGGGACAGAGGTGGGGGAAGGGTCCATCACAACAGGTCATGCGGTTTCTGATCCGGCCTCAAGATGAGTCTACGGAAGCAAACCCCAGTGACTTCTTAAAGCAGATCATTGGACGACCGGTCATAGTCAAGTTAAATTCGGAGTGGATTATCGAGGGGTCCTGGCTTGCCTGGACAGTTACATGAATATTGTCTTGGAGCAGACTGAAGAGTACGTGAACAGCCAGCTGAAGAATAAATACGGTGACACTTTCATCCGTGGAAACAACGTGCTGTACATTAGCACCCAGAAGAGGAGGATGTGAGAACAGTGTTCATCCAGAGATGAGGATGTGAGGCTGCGATGCTTTTCCTACTGGGATCTTTTATTTTTGTTAAACGCTTTTGTCGTATTTGTCTCATTTTTCTAATGGTAGACTTCTTGATGCGAACAAGATAAATTTCGGAGTATATTAAAAACAACAACCTTCATCTCCATCACAGCTCAATTTCAAGACTGTTTTATCTTTTTGTATCCAAGAATATTCATATATATATATATATATATATATATATATATATATATATATATATACATACACAGAGAGAGATAGAAAGAGAAAACTATAACACTTGACTTCCCTTTGTTCATCGATTTGCTCAAGCGGGCACCAAGAAATATGTTTTAACTGCATATAATGAATGGAAGAAAATTTAATTCAAATATTTAAATAACTATATTTATGATTTTATTGCTAGTAGATGCCTCAAATTCCTCAATATTTATGCAATTATTTTTGACTGGCATATTGCACCATTCATTAAAATATTTGTTAGTAAATATTAATATAGGTAGTTTTATCTTTCATGAAATTTTTGCTACTTTGTGATTACTTAAGTTTATATTTGAGAATTATTATTTATATCCTTTAGATAGAGAAAATAATCACAAAGATAGAAAGTGGTTTGTTCAAAATCATAGTATTTATTAAAAGTAATTATAGGTTGGTTTTGCATATCAATTTGGAAAGGTCTAAATACCCATTTTATTATAATAATAATATGCTACATCTCTGAGGATATGAAGGAATTACTTATGAAAAATTGAATATACAATTTTAAATAATAACAAGCATATTTTATTCCTTTGTCTTTATGAGAAATTCATCTCAAATGAATAGCCATTTCCCTTAGCACAATTTTATTGAGTAGATAACAGTTTTAATAAGCAAGAACATAATTTTGCCTTATTATTGAAGTTAAGACATTGTACTCATTTTTGGAACAAGGGCAATAATATTCTGTATTAAATAAAAAGCCAGTGACCCAGAGGCCTCTTTAGAAATATAATTAGTTTATCTTAAAGGAAATATTATATTTCTGTATTTAATTTCCTTCAGGCTATTAATAGGAAAACATTATTTATAACTGTCAGGAAAATCAATATTGAACTACTTTTGTACCAGATAAAATAGTGTATCAATATTGATGATTATTTGATAGAGAGAAGTATAGTTGCTACATATAGATATCTTAATTTGAATTAATTTTTAATGGAGAGAAGCCACTCTCTTCAGGACTTTAGCAACTAAGTTGCTTGTTAGTGATTAACCACACCAATAATTAACTATATCAATTACTTGCTGGGGAAAGTCATGGCCATAGCCATGGTTATTCCTTAGGTGACATCAATTTGGTATGAGTTTAGATGAAAATCATTCTTTAATTGAATTACAGTGAGTTACACAGTTACAAAGCTGTTCATGATTGGGTTTCAGTCATGCAATATTTCAACACCCATCCCTTCACCAGTGTATATGAATTATGAATAAATGCAATAAAAATGATATATTTTACTTTTTGTCTTATAGGAAAATTTTTGAACAACTTCATCATAATATGTCATTCCTAATGGAACATAAAACTTAAAACAGCATATGACTTTCAACTGAATCATTTATTCTTTCACAAGCATGGTTTTTATCCTAAGATCTATTGAATTGCAGAAGAATATTTGCCTCTAGATAAGAGATGATAAGACATGATAACCTGATAAAAATATTCCTATTGAGTTAAAAGATGGAAGTAGGTCAATTAAAGTGAGAAGATGATAAAGTTTGTAGGGAAAATAATACATCTTAATGCTATGATTAAGATGAATGGCATTACTAATGGATCAGATAATTTAAAACATATCTTGCCCTCTTTTTAATTTACATATGAACTTATGTAAAAAAATTCCATTCACAAAAACTTAGCCTCGTTTGGAACAAACTGATAGTACAATACGAGGGGTGTATGCCTTGCACACAGCCAACCAGCGTTTGCTTCCTGGCATCTCATATGGTTCCCAGCACCGCCATATGTAATTCCTGAGTAGCAGAGCCAGGAGTAACATCTGAGCATCACCAGGTGTGACCGCCAAAAATAACACAAACAAAAAGTCTCATTTTGTATACACATTGCATCAAAATTATTTTATATGTTGCTTGTTAAGGCCATTATGTTGAATACGGCTTGTTTTGTTACCACTGGGCAGTTCATGGAAAACAGAAGTAAGAGAAAAAATAATTATAAAGTGTTTAGTAAAATTCCATCACTTCTTCATACCTCTAACATACATCATTTAAAAAAAAACCCATAGCTCTTCCATCCTGGAATATTTCAAACAAAGCCATACTGTATTTAAGCTGATGGTCTAGTATTAACTCCAATAATTTTACAAAATAAATAAAAATAAATGAATTATGAAGATTTTATCACAGGATTTTTTAAAAAAATAAACTATTTACTTGTAGACAATGTTTTCCATAAATACATCAAAGTGAGCATAAATATGTTATTCTTGAATTTTATAATAAGTAGAGTGCATTTTTGGTGGCATCAGTATCAAATGTGCTTTAGAAAATGTTTTACATTTTTACATGGTTTCCATTCCCTGTGTTTAGCAGGTAGTTTAAAGGTCTGACCACTTAGTTCCTTATGTTTGAGTTAGATGATAATTCTCTACGGTGCTCTTATCTCTGGCAGGTGCTGTGCTACTGCGCTTGCTGCTTTATCTCATAATTTAAGTAGAATATTGATTTACTATCTTAGAGGGCTGAACATACCTGACGTTATACATGCCAAATGATGCAAATTTCTCAGCTACTTGATAGATTACTGGAACCAACAAAGTCCCACAGGTCTTCATTCTGTCTTTCAGAACTTAAGATGAAAGAATTTATAATATCCCGAGCATCTTATAGTGTAGTGGAACATTCAGTTGTGAGCCACAAGGCTAGCTTGCTATTTTTCATTTTCTAAATATCAGCACCATTTTCATTTCAAGGTAGACTCTAAACTCAGTCTTGTGGAAATTGTGTTAATGCCTTAAACATTTATGCAGTACTTCTCAGGCAATTTTGGAAGAAAGAGGAAATTAAACGTGGCCAAACCATTAATTAGGATAAGAGTGTTTTTCTTGGAATTTTTAGGTGAGCTATGCAGAAATTTTGTGTAAACAGTGAGGTGAGAAAAATCTGGCATTGTGTTTCTGAAAGGAAACTTAAATTTTCAAAACAGTTGAAACTCATTAAACATGAACACAGGTACATAGATTTTATATATAGTTATCAGTTGCTTTAGGAAAAATGATTGGTTTGTCATAAAATACTTTTATCTTTCTTTCAGCTCCCACTCCTTGGTTTGGAACCACTAATTTTATTTTTTCTCAAAGCCCTAAGT
This sequence comes from Cryptotis parvus, assembly GCA_021461705.1. NCBI lineage: Eukaryota > Metazoa > Chordata > Mammalia > Eulipotyphla > Soricidae > Cryptotis > Cryptotis parvus. The sequence goes on along the minus strand of JAJIBD010031910.1, from coordinate 106,981 downwards.
TTTAGTTTTTGTTTTATTTTTCCCTTCTAATTGTAAAGTAATGTGTTTAGGGGCCGAAGTGATAGTCCAGCGGGTAGGGCGTTTGCCCTGCATGCAGCCAGACTGTGCTGGCACAGGTTTGATCCCTGGCATTCCATATGGTCCCCTGAGCACCGCCAGTAGTGATTCCTGAGTTCAGAGCCAGGAGAAACCCCTGTGCATTGCCGGATGTGACCCCAAAAGCCAAATAAATAAATAAATAAACAAACAAACAAATAAATAAATAAATAAATAAATAAATAAAGTGATGTGTTTATCATAGTGTTACTCATTACAGTCTGGATGTGCAGTTACTATATCTCTTGACCAAAGTGTTCAATACCCTCTACTTTGCTATTCTTTATGTTATCTATACTGTTAAATGAATTAAAGGGCATTATTGATAGATTTTCTTTGAATTAAATTATAAGGTATAGGAATAACTCCACATTCAGATTTTACATAAAATTTAACCTTTCAATAGACATTTAATTTAAATGTAACATAATTTGTATATGTGACAATTACATTTGTTCAGCATGATGATTTTTTTTTTTGCTTTTTTTTTGGGTCACACCCAGCAATGCTCAGGGGTTTCTCCTGGCTCTGCACTCAGGAATTACTCCTGGCGGTGCTCAGGGACCATATGGGATGCTGGGGATTGAACCCAGGCCGGCATGGGCCGGCCATGTGTAAGGCAAACTCCCTATCTGCTGGACTAATGTAACATAATCTGTATATGTGACAATTGCATTTGTTCAGCATGATGATTTCTTAATACTATAAATTGTACCCCAAGTTTTCAGAAACCTGAGAAAACAAAATACAGTTGTTACTTAATAAACTCTCCTTTTTCCCCCAAAGTTAAACACCATCTTGAGTTTTAGTATAACATTTATTTTACATTTATTTTACTTCTTTAAACTTATTTAAATGGATGATATAGGAATGCTTTTTTCTGTTTTTTTTCCCACTTATAATTCTGTTTCTGAGATATATCCTTATTTTGTCCATACTCATTCATTTTGTTGTGTTATGTTATGACATTATGTTATGTCAATGTTATCACATTCACAGTATTTATCTAGGTTATCTTGCTTGTTGTATTTGATTGGTTTTTATGAAAATGAATATTATTTCATAAAAGTGAGGGGGAAATTAGGTATCTCTATACACTGACATAAAAATTTGTACAAACTTTGAGGCATATGTGACTAGAATATGATTGACTAGGAAAGACTATGATATGCATATATTCAGCTTTAGTAGATATCAATGTGTTCCAAAGTGGATATTTTAATTTTTATTCCAAGCAATGATATATTATAGTTTTAACTTCAAGACTTCACTATAAATGATTGGTTGATTGGTGAGGTTCAGTGGTACAATAAATTTTGAAAATAATAATTGGTAATAGTAATATTAGCCAAACTGGTACATGGAAAAATATGATTACTGAGGATTATCAACTTTTTACACATTTATTAGACATATTTTAAAATTTTATAATATGTCAGAAAATCCAAATTTTATCAGTGGATTTGCATTGTAATGGCAATTCTATGAAAATTGACATTCCTTCAAGTTAGATATAATACAAGATTAATTGCTACTATCTAAAATGTCATGACATTCAAATACCAGACAATCTCACTTGTGTTGGGATATAGAAAAGTGAATCACGGAACAGACAAAACCAATGGTAATAAGCTGATGGTTGCAAATCAAAAACTTGTGGTGAACAGATGGAGCGAAGATATATATCAATGTTGAGAAGGATTTCAGTGAATTATGGTGGAGGTATATTAGTACTTGGATATAGTAACATATTTAGAAACTCTGTGGAATTATATCTCTTTAATATTAAAGCCAGTATCACAATAAAACTATCCATTTCTATGTATTTAATATTAGGAGACTCAGGCATTTCTATAACCCAACAATCACTATCCACAACAGATGATATCAGCAATGTTCTCTGGCCTGAAATGTTCTGTCCCTGTACTTTTTATGAGAACAATGTCGTTTGCTTCATAAAATAGACCTCAAAGTCCACTAGACTTGTGTTATACCGGTGGGGCATAAGGTTGCCCAAGTCCAAGTGCCTTCCTTCTTCAAGTGTGTATTTGAATCAGAACTCAAAACCATACTTTAAGAGCAAAGAATTCGCTCTTTTCAATCTGAACCTCCATTCTGAGCATAGAAAGCGAATTTATACCTTTTAAGTATATTTGGAAACAATAGGGATATAATTTATTTACTTATTTATTAATTTATTTATGTGTTTTGTGAGAGCGATCCTGGCTCTGCATTCAGGGATGATTCCTGTCAAGGTTCTGGCACCATATGTGGTGCCTGTGATCAACATGGATATGCTGGATGCAAGGCATATTTTCAAATAAATAAAATGTAATTAGCTTTACCCACTGATATATCACTCTTCCCCTAAAAATATATTTTATATACTTTAAAAATCTGCCTTTACACAAACCCACATGCACACATGTTTATAAAGACTATATGGGGGGGCTACATGGGGTGCCAGGATTGAACATGTGTGCAATGTATTATTCAGCGAGTCAATGAGAGCTATTTAATAATATATAAGGAATAAACCTATATCTGTATCTATGTATATATACAGACATCTATGTATATAGATACAGATATATAGGTAGATAAATATCTCTATATCTATATATAAATGGACTATATCTATACCTATATAGAGATATATTTATATATGCATAGTAAATGAAACTGGTCACTCACATATATTGGTGTTTGTAATGATATCCACTTCTATTTAGAGGGTTTGCAGACTTTGTGTATTTAGGAGTATGTGGGACTGGAGTGATAGCATTTCTGAGAGAGTGTTTGCCTTGCACAAAGCCAACCAGGGTTTGGCTGGCTGACCCAGCATCTCATATGGTCCCTGAGCACTGCCAGGTGTAATTCCTGAGTGCAGAGCCAGGAGTAACTCCTGACCATTGCCGGGTCTGACCAAAAACAACAAAAAGTAATGTATACCATCTAGCTATAATGTTGATATTAGACTCTTGATTTTCCATTGAACTTACTATGTGGTCATTTTACTCATTGCACAATTTAGCTTAATCCTTATAGTGAAATCAATACAACTGTACATGAGTAAATGAGATGTTCAAGAAGATAAGTAACTTGTTCAGGATCATACTATAATCAATCTGGCAATATTTATTTCTAAGTTTCTGAAATTCTAAAACTCTTACTCCTTGCACGTTTTGTTCCATTTCAAGTCCATAAATCTGTAACTTTCATTGTTTCCTAATGATTTCATAAGAAATATCACAAACTGAAAGAGGTAAACATAGAAATGTGACTGCAGATACAGTGCAGCTTGCTTTGCTTGTAGCTGACCCATGTTTGATCCCTGGTACCCCAAAACTTCTGCCAGGAGTGATGATATTCGAGCACAGAGCCAGGGTTAAGCCTTGAACACAGTTTGGCGTGGCCCCCAAACAAACAAACAAACAAAAATTCAGAAATGTAGTTTTTTCATGAAGCTAAAAATCGCGACTCTGACGGGCCTGATTCCTCTTGCATGATCTAAGGTCTCTGCTGTCCTTCCCATCATCTCGTGGTTCTTAGCGATTCCTAATTGGCAGCTGCCACTCTCTAATTTAGACTTTTTACATAGTATTCTCTCTAAATGTCTGTTATTTTAAAAGTAATAAAATGACCAGTCATTTGAATTTGACTTCTCTTTGATATAGTGTGACTTAATTTCACCTTGACTACTTTGAAAAAATTCAATTGGATTAAATTCAGTTAGCTCAAATTAATGGGGCAAGATTTTAATAACTATTTTAGGGACATAGTCACCACAATATGTCCATATACAAGAAAATGCAGGATGTTCACATGTTCTCTTGTGTACAATTTATTTGGCATAAAACAGTGAAATAGTATAAAGGTGCCAGATATTTTAACTAATGAAAATCTATTTGAGGGACAGAAAGATAATGTAGCTAATAAGGTGCTTGTTCTGCTTATGCCGCACCTTGACTCTGTCCCGGCAATCTATTGTCCCTCTAGCAATCTCCGGAGTTATCTCTGAGCCGGGAGGAGAATTACCCTCAGCATAGTCAGACATCACCCAAAACCTAAAAAAAAAAAGACATTCTCACTAAACAGTGTCCATATAATAAATATAGATTTAATGCAAATAACAATGGTAAAAACCTGAACCCAGGTTATTTTTCAACTACCTCCAAACACCAAAAAATTGAATTAAGTTCTTACAGTTATGAATACAGAAAAAAATGTATTTCCTAATTTAAGATAACTTGTCTCTGGTATAAAATTATTTTACATTTTTTGGGGGGTGGAACTGTATCACTGTCTTCCCGTTCATCATCAATTTGCTCGAGCGGGCCCCAGTAACATCTCCATATGTCCTGTCTCATGCTAGTAGAGCCCAAGGGCATCTGCTTGCTCCAGGAACATAAAGAGCCTCAATCCATTCTGGAATGAGGTCTATAATTGTTACTGGTATTTGGCATATATATCAAATACAACACGGGTAGCTTGCCAGGCTCTGCCGTGCAGGTAGCATATTCTTGTAGGCATCTCTAAGTCCAGCATTTATTGATGAACCACGCGGCTGCTTGAGCCGGGCGCTGATAGGCTGGTCTGCTGGGTGGAGGTCTGATGAGAGGGAAGTCCGGATGTGGAAAATGGAGGCCCTCATGGAGTGGGGGGTCGTCTGGCTTGTTGCGAGGCTCTGCTGGGGTGGTGGGCCAGGGCTAGAACCCACCATCCCTCCCGGGCGCCTCGTGAGCGGCTGGTCACGGGGAGAGCCAGTAGCAGCTCTGCCCCATGTCTGCGAGTCTCTGGACCGGCATACCTGAGCCGGATTTAAGAAAGACTGCTGCAGGGTGGAACTTGATGAGCTGGGCGCTGATAGGCTGGTCTGCGGGGTGGGGGATGGAACACCAAGGCATATTTGGGTCTTCCTCCTGATTCTGTTCTCAGAGATCTCTTTTGCTGGGGTCTACGGGACCATATATGGTGCGAGGGAACAAGTGAAGTTGGCTACATGGAAATCAAGCACCCTACTGACTTTACCATCTATTGCCTTGGCCTAAAATCCCTTTACATTAGTAATAAAGGCAAATTTATCTAAAATTTCTTTACACCTTAAGAATGGCTAACATTCATAGTTGACAACTGTTAGAAAATAATTTAATTTTGCTGGAATATCTGGTATTTAAAATAAACTAGCCCTGCCAATCTCTGAAAGCACAAATAAACATTTGCTCATACAAATTTGATTTATTGATACTGAGCTACATCCATAAATTTCTTCGTTTTCTCATTTAAAATATTTTATTATAGTAAATAAAACTTATAAAATTTGTTACTTTATATCTTAAAGATTTAGTGGTTTTTAAGATCTATTAAAGTCATCAATTTGAACATTTATATTTATACATATATATTGCAACATCAAAATTACTGAGGTAAAATATTATTCTGCTTAAACACTCAGAGGATGGCATATATCAAATCATTATTATGGTAATATAATGTTATAAAATTAGGTAAAATAACTGATTATTAAATTAAGCAATAGATATAGAGTTGAGATTTAATATTTCTTCAATATTAACAATAGCTAACAAGTATAATTTAAAATATTAATCACTGTCTTCCCATTCACCATCGATTTCCTTGAGCGGGCACCAGTAACATCTCCATATGTCCTGTCTCATGCAAGTAGAGCCCAAGGGCACCTGCTTGCTCCAGGAACATAAAGAGCCTCAAACAATTTCATCAGGTCATGGGAATGAGGTCTATAATTGTTACTGGTATTTGATATATCAAATACGACACGGGTAGCTTTCCAGGCTCTGACATGTGGGTAGCATACTCTTGTAGTCATCTCAAAATCCAGCATTTATTGATGAACCATGTGGCCACAAGCGGCTGTGCGAGTCGGGTTGTGATAGGCTGGTCTGCTGGGCGGAGTTCTGACGAGGGGGAAGTCTGGATGTGGAAAATGGAGGCCCTCATGAAGTGGGGGGGGGTCGTCTGGTTGCAAGGCTCTGCTGAGGTGGTGGGCCAGGGCTAGAACCTGCCATCCCTCACGGGCACTCTTGAGCAGCTGGGCACAGGAAGAGCCAGTAGCAGCTCTGCCCCATGTCTGTGAGTCTCAGATAGTCTCTTGGTTCAGATCAAGACCATATTTTATATTAAAATATAAAATATATTTTATATTAAAATATAAAATATGAATATATTTTATATTAAAATATTAATATAAAAGTAATATATGGTATACCTAAATTTCTGTATTCTTCAAAGTTATATTCATATGTGTTGAAAGATATGCAAAATGTACATTTAGTTGCCATTTGTATTTGGCATCATATGTAAATATTTAAATTTGAATGCATTCAATTAAATACTTTTACTGAAGTGACTGTGAGGTAACAGCATTGACATAATTGCATATGTTTCAGGAGCACCATTAACACCTCTTCTATGTATGTTACCACACTATACCAACTGTTAAATTATTCATAGTCATACAGCACAGTTCACTGATCCATCATATTCACATTCTCTCTTGTTACACTTTGTCTTATCATTGGAGTCCAGTGACTTGTATTTATTGGCTTTATTTGATGTTTTAATTCACAGTATTTCACTTAAGAATGAGACCACCCAGTACTTGCATTTTTCCTTCTTAATATCATAACTGCCACTAATTTTATTCATATTTGTGCAAAGGTAAGCTCGCTCTCTTCCATATATCAGAGTAGTAGTTCTAGGTTACATAAATTGTATAATATTTAACATTTCAGGTAGTTGACCATCGGAATGTTTGGAGAACTTTACTATTGTAAATAGTGTGGCAGTAACAATTGGTTTGCATTTTTTGGAATTTCAGATGTATTTTGTTTTGTCCTTTATATAGACACCTAAGAATAGAATTGCAATGTCATAGACGGTGATGCATTTAGTTGCTGGAGAATTATCTACATTGTTTTCTATATAGCTTGCACTACTGTGAAAAAGTGACATTGATTGTTTTTTCTTGAAATTTTCATCAGTATTTATGTTCTTTGCCCTTTTGATACGTTCTTTATGTGTGAGGTTTAACTTTCACAATGTCTTATATATAACTGATATTGGATATATTTTCATATATATCTGTGGGCTGTCTGTAGGTCAACTTGAGAAGTTTATGTTTAGTTATTTAGTATTTTTTTTTCTTTTTTGGGTCACACTTAGAAATGCTCAGGGGTTACTTCTGACTTTGTACTCAGGAATTACTCCTGGCAATCCTTGGGGGTTTTGGAGCAATATGGGATCCCAGGGATTGAACCCCGGTTCAATCAGCAGAGTGCAAAGGAACCTTCTCATATGTACTATCGCTCTGGCAAATAGTTCTTTTCCTTTTTGAAACAGTCATTAGTTTTCTTCTTGTTGTATTGTGCTAGTTTCTTTTTGTATCTTGAATGCATGTTTTTTTTTTTCATGTGAATGGTGTGAAAATATTTCTTCACTGTAGTAGAATGTCTTTGTTTTAATGATACATCTTTCTTCGAGTAAAAGATGTTTGTCTTTTTTAATTGGTTCTATTGATTTTTGTTTTTGCTTTTCTTGCAATTGGAGTCTAATCTCTAACTAGAAAATGGATGTCAACATCCTTGGATGTTGTTACCTGTCTTCTTCAACATTTTGTATGGTCCAGTATGACATAAAAATTGTCAATCATTTGAATTAAGTTTTTTTGGACTGTAGGAGTTATACAGTTTCATTTCCTTAGCAAATGGCTACCCAATTTTCTCAATAATTTTTTATTGAAGTTATTGAAGATACTTATAATTCTTTAATGTTCTAGGCTCTTTTGTTATACGTTAACTACTCATACATATAAAGCTTTATTTTTTTGTGTTCTCAATGCTATTCAATTGACACATGCCTGACTATTTTGATATCATTATTTTGATATCAGAATCATATTATTTTGATTAAAAGTTCTTTTAAATCTTGAAGTCAGGGTGCTAGATGACTTTATTCATGTTGTTTTATTAGAGGATTTCTGCAGTTATCAAAGTTTTTTGTGATTCCTTCTGAATTTCAATAGTACTTATTCAATTTTATTGAATATAGCTTTAATTTAATATTGCTTGTATCTTTTTCTTTTTTTTTACTATACCTGCATCTTTTCAGTGATGAATACTGGTAGTGCTCAGTGGCCCATATCTTAGGTCAGGGATAAAAAAGCTATGTTATTTCAGGCCTAACACCCCATATCTGAGATATCAAACTCCAAAATATAATAAAAACTCGTAGCTTGTCAGTATATCTGACTTAATTTTGCAGCAAAACTTTCCACTTAGTGTGTTTACTCAAATATTTTACTATATATTTTATTAGAGTTTTCTGGGGCAGAGCTCCTGGCTCTCACTGTGCCCAGTTGCTCATGAGGTGCCTGGGAGGGGATGGCAGGTTCTAGCCGTGCCCGCCACCCCAGCAGAGCCTCACAACAAGCCAGGCGACCATCCCACTCCATGAGGACCTCCATTTTCCACATCCAGACTTCCCCCTCGTCAGAACTCCACCCAGCTGACCAGCCTATCACAATCCGGCTCGGCCGCGCGGTTCATCAATAAATGCTGGATTTTGAGATGACGACAAGTATGCTACCCACACGGCAGAGCCTGGCAAGCTACCCGTGTCGTATTTGATATGCCAGTTACCAGTAACAATTATAGACCTCATTCCCATGACCTGATGGAATGGTTTGAGGCTCTTTATGTTCCTGGAGCAAGCAGGTGCCCTTGGGCTCTACTTGCATGAGACAGGTCATATGGAGATGTTACTGGTGCCCGCTCGAGCAAATTGATGAGGAATGGGAAGATAGTGATAGTGATAGAGTTTGCTGATAAGATCTGTTGAGTTTTTTTTTCTTTTTTGGGGTCACACCCGGCAATTCTCAGTGGTTACTCCTGGCTCTGTGTTCAGGAATTACTCCTGGTGGTGCTCAGGGGACCATATGGGATGCCGGGATTGAACCCGGGCCGCCACAGGCGGGCTGCATGCAAGAACAGCGCCCTACCCACTGGACCATGGCTCGGGCCCCCTGTTGAGAGTTTTTAATGTATGTTAATTATTTCTCAAATATGAAAAATCATGAACTCCAGAATACATTTTGTTCCTAAGCTTCAGTAAGGCATCATGGAAACTATGCCAGCTTTTCTCACAAATACCATGTAATATTCATTTAATAAAGATTTTTGGCTTTTTACAGTGAGGTATGTTCAGTCTGCAAAAGGTTATTCTTGTATGAAATTTAAATTCAATAAATAAAAGCTGTGTTAGTCATGGGCAAGGCATACACTTTTACCTCTGTAATATATTCACAGCCCCACATTATTTATAATATTTTATGCACTAGTCTTTTGTCTTTGGGAAGTTGAGTCCTATGTACTTAATACTCTGATATGATTGTAAATAGGGCATTTATAAATGTTTTTAGTTATTTGTGTTCATATAGAAATGCAGTACTTACTTAAGTTTCTGCAATTTTCTGTATTTATTGTTTCTAATAGTTTGTAAGATTTCTGATTTCTATACTATCCACAATCGGTGCTAGTTTTATGTTTATTCTATGTTCTGCTTTTTTTTCCTCCACTTTGGATTCATTTTTATTATTTGACAGGGTAGCCAACCTTGTCTCATGCTTGGTAGTCAAATCAAACATTTACATTTTTCACTACAACTATATAACTTGTAGATTTGCTTTATCTGAACTTTACTCTATTAAGGTATGTTTTCTTCTATAGAGGAGAGTATCCCCTAAGTTAGAAAGTCAAATACTCAAATACCTAAATCAAAGGAACTCCTTGAATTTTGAACAAAATCAATAAAAAAAACAATGCACACAAACATTAGAATGAAATTACAAATGTGAATGATAGAGAGTTAATTGTAAAAAGCAGTGAAAAAAAGATAAAATAAGTCATAAAATAATAAGAACTGGGCCAGAGGGATAGTAAGGTGGGGAGGGCATTTACTTTGTATGCAGTCAACATGCATTTAATCCCGCAACCCATGTGGTTGTGTGACACCTGAGTGCAAAACCAGCAGTAATCACTGAGCACCAGTGGGTATGACCCAAAAGCAAAAATGCGTTCTTTTAAAAAATAGAGGCTGCAAGATTCTTGGGGCTGAGGTGATAATACAGTGGTTAGGGTACTGGCCTTCTTATCTACTATATTGCCCTTGGGGCTGTAAACTTGTCTAACTAAGTTTGATCCTTGAATTCCATATGGTTCCTGAATTTAATATGATGATCCCTGAGTGCAGAGACATGAATAAACCCTGAGCACAGCTGTGAGTGCCCCAATCCTGCAAAACAATACAAAACAAAACAAACACAATACTATGATATGCATAGGGATGTCAGTAAATAGTGATCTCATCAAATTTGAAGAATGTTCGTGGAGCATGTTTTTGCACAGCTTTCCTGAGTAAAGAAGGTCAGTTGAAAAATCATTGAAAGCTTCAAACCATATATATGGCTATCAGCTACATTTATTCTCAGTAAAGTTTCACATTAACTATGAAAATAGATCTGTATGATTTATACAATGTTGACTTGCTTATATATAGTTTTGTCATATTTGTTAGTAAATTCTTTCTGCAATTGTCATTTTGCTCCTAAGTTATTTTTAAAAAATTAGGCTATCAGAAAAATTCTCATCAGAAACTCAAAGGGACACGGGAGTAATATGCTATATTCAAAATGTCAAATGGAAAGTGCCTCCAAACCTAGTAGGTTATCACTCAGATTTGAGAGAGGAATGAAGAGCTTGGAAAATAAATAAAGTTAAAGGAATGCACTGTCATCAAACCAATCATATGAGAAATGTGAACAGATCTTCTGTTATTGGAAAAGAAGTCCCAGCTGGAGGTAGAAGAATACCAAAAAATAAAAAAATAATAAAATTAGAGTAAAAGATGGGAGCAGATAGTAATAACAAAAACTTTTCAGAACAAACTCAATACCTATTGCTTTACAAATAACATAGGGTGAATAAAAATGTTTAAAATAAACCAGAAGAGGGAAATGGAATCTGCTCAGTGAAAAATAGGCATATTTTAAAATGCAAAATAGGCATATTTTAAAATAAGACAACATAGGTCAGATAGAAAGAAAATAAACAGTCATATAGGCATATAAATGATTGCTGAAACGACAGATAATTTAATGCAATAAAATTAATGTTTCAGAAGTATTAAGATGTAATAAGTAATAAGATGATAAGATAAATAAAAAACAACATATCAATTAACTCCTTTCTATTTTTGGGAAAATCTTTGAACATATATGCCTCAGTGAAGGAACATATACAAAAATGATACTGCTAACAACATACTTGGTGACAATCTAAGTTTTCCTCTAGTGTCAAGTATGCTAGATTTACACTCTGGTCAGTCTTCTTCAACACATAATTGGAAGTTATAGTCATAAAAACTAGGCAAGAATAAAGTAATAAAAGATTTACATTGTGAAAAAATAAAATGATCACTAGTTACAGTATTCATAGAAAATATAATCTAAAGGGTACATTTGGCAACAACACCAATGATTCACATAGACTACTGTTATGCCAGGTCTGGTGGGGTGCACGTGTTACTGTGATTTCTCATGCCTATTCCCTGGGCATTAGTTTCATCAGTAAATGCTTGAGATGAGAGCATTCTACTGAGAGTATACCACCCACACGGCAGAGCCTGGCAAGCTACCTGTGTTTTATTTGTTATGCCAAAAACTAGTAACAATTAACGACCTCAATCCCATGACCTGAATAATGGTTTGAGGCTCTTCCTGTCCCTGGAGCAAGCAGATGCTCTTGGGTTACACTTGTTTGTGACAGGACGTATGGAGATGTTACTGGTCCCCACTCACATATCGGCAAATAAATGATTGCTGAAAAAGACCGAGATAACCTGATGCAATAAAACTAATGTTTCAGAAGTAATAAAAGATGGTCAAGGCAATTGAAAAAATAAGAAAAGAGACCAATCCATTAAGACCTTAATACTCAGTAACATATATGTACCAAAGGAAGGAACATCAAAATATGTAGATCCAAGGATTGCTTTAGCTATCCTTGGGGGGTTTATTGTTCCATACAAATTTCAGGATTGTTTGGTCAATTTCTTTGAAGAATGTCATGGGTATCCTCATAGGGACTGCATTGAATCTGTATAGAGCTCTAGGGAGTATTACCATTTTGACAATGTTGATTCTCCCCATCCATGAACAGGGAATGTGTTTCCATTTCCTTGTGTCCTCTTTTATCTCTTGGAGCAGTGTCTTGTAGTTTTCTTTGTACAGGTCCTTTAGACATTTGGGTAAGTTGATTCCTAGGTATTTGATTTTCTGTGGCACAATTGTGAATGGAATTGTTTCCTTAATATCCCTTTCTTCTCTTTTCGTTATTTGTATATAGGAAAGCCACCGACTTTTTGCGTGTTGATTTTGTATCCTGCCACTCTACTATATGCGTCTATTGTTTCTAGGAGTTTTTTGGTAGAGAGTTTAGGGTTCTCTAGGTATAATATCATGTCATCTGCAAATAATGATAGCTTGACTTCTTCCTTGCCTATCTGGATGCCCTTGATGTCCTTTTCTTCTCTGATTGCTATCGCAAGTACTTCCAGTACTATATTGAATAAAAGAGGTGAGAGTGGGCAACCTTGTCTTGTCCCTGATCTCAGGGGAAGGCTTTCAACTTTTCCCCATTGAGAATGATGCTCGCTGTGGGCTTTTGGTAGATGGCTGTAACTATCTTGAGGAAAGTCCCTTCAATTCCCATTTTCTGGAGGGTTTTAATCATGAACGGGTGCTGGATCTTGTCAAATGCTTTCTCTGCGTCTATTGATAGGATCATATGGTTTTTATTTTTTCTTATTGATATGATGTATTATGTTGATTGACTTGCGAATGTTGAACCATCCTTGCATACCCTGGATGAATTCTACTTGGTCATGATGTATAATCTTCTTGATGAGTCTTTGGATTCTCTTTGCTAGTATTTTGTTGAAGATCTTAGCATCCGTGTTCATCAGGGATATTGGTCTGTAGTTTTCTTTCTTTGTGTTGTCTCTCCCTGCTTTGGGTATCAGGGTGATATGTGCCTCGTGAGAAGCTAGTTTGGGAGTGTTTCTGTTTCTTCTATTTCCTGGAAGAGCTTGAAAAGGACTGGCAGTAGGTCCTCCTTAAAGGTTTGGTAGAGTTCACTAGGGAATCCGTCTGGACCTGGGCTTTTGTGTTTGGGCAGACTTTTAATTACTGTTTCTATTTCCTCAATGGTGATAGGCTTATTCAGGTATTGGAGGTCTTCTTGTTTCAGCCTTGGGAGGTTATAGGACTTCAGGAATTGATCCATTTCTTCCAGATTCTCATGTTTCACGGCATACAGGCTCTCAAAGTAACTCTGCTGATGATCTTTTGGATTTCTGTGGTTTCTGTTGTGATGTCACCCTTTTTATTTCTGATTCTGTTTATTTGGGTTCTCTCTTTCCCTGTCCTTACAAGTCTTGCCAATGGTTTGTCAATCTTGTTTATTTTTTCAAAAAACCAGCTCTTGGTTTCATTAATCTTTTGGATTGTTTTTTTTGGTTTCCAACTCATTGATTTCCTCTCTAAGTTTTATTATTTCCTTTTTCTGCCTGGGTTGGGCTCCTTTTTGTTGGTCTTTCTCTAATGTCTTCAGCTGTGTAGTCAGGTTATTTATGTGGGCCCCTTTCTTGTTTCCTGATGAATGCTTGCAGAGCTATAAATTTCCCTCTTAACACGGCTTTTGCCGTGTCCCACAAGTTCTTATAGTTGGTGTCTTCATTTTCATTTGTTTCCAGAAATCTTTGGATTTCCTGTTTGATTTCTTCTATGACCCATTTGTTGTTCAGGAAAAAGAAGATGGGAGGCATCACCTTTCCCAACTTCAAACTGTACTACAAGGCAGTAGTAATTAAAACAGCATGGTATTGGAATAAAAACAGACCCGTGGACCTATGGAATAGAATTGAGTATCCTGACACCCAACCTCAAACACATGATCATTTAATCTTTGATAAAGGTGCAACGAGTCTAAAATGGAGTAAGGAAAGCCTCTTCAATAAGTGGTGTTGGGAAAACTGGGCAGCGACATGTAAAAAAAAATGAATTTGGACCTGTGTCTAACACCATGCACAAAAAAATCAGATCAAAGTGGATTAAAGATCTCAATATCAGACTTGAATCCATAAAGTACATTGAAGAAAATATAGGAAAAACCCTCCATGACATTGAAGCTAAATGCATCTTCAAAGATGAAACATCTCTAACAAAGCAACTAGAAGAAAAGATAAATATATGGGACTACATGAAACTAAAAAGCTTCTGCACCTCAAAAGAAACAGTGACTAAGATACAAAAGCAGTCCACAGAATGGGAAAGAATATTCACCCAATACTCATCTGATAAGGGGGTTAATATCCAGGATATATCAGGCACTGGTAGAACTTTTACAAGAAGAAAACAAACAACCCCATCAAAAAAATGGGGGAGAAGAAATGAACAGAAACTTCAGCAAGGAAGAAATTGAATAGCCAAAAAAACATATGAAAAAATGCTCATCATCACTAATCATCAGAGAGATGCAAATCAAAACAACAATGAGATACCACTTTACACCACAGAGACTGGCACATATTCAAAAGAACAAGAACAACAAGTGCTGGCGTGGGTGTGGGGGAAAAGGGGACACTCATCCATTGTTGGTGGGAATGCCGGCTGGTACAGCCTTTCTGGAAAAACATATGGACATTCCTCCAAAGACTAGAAATTGAACTCCCATTTGACCCAGCCATACCACTCCTGGGAATCTACTCTGGGAAACCAAAAATACGCAAGCGGAAACACCATCCCTACTTTTATGTTCATAGCAGCATTATTCACAATAGCCAGAATCTGGAAGCAACCCGAGGTGCCCGAAAATAGATGACTGGATAAAAAAGCTTTGGTACATCTACACAATGGTATACTATGCAGCTGTTAGGAAAAATGAAGTTATAAAATTTGCCTACAAATGGATGGACTTGGAGAAGATTATGTTGAGCGAAATTAGCCAGAAGGAGAGAGAGACAGTTACAGAATGACTGCATTTATCTGCATAACATAAATATATAGGTACATATTATGATACCAATATCCAAGGTCAAGTGAAACATACATCAGGAGGTCCTGTCAAAGGTGGAAATTATCACAAACGTGTGGGAGTCAGAGGCTAGGTAAGACAGAAAATGGAACAGTGTGCTAACAATTGTGAGGGTACTAATGCCAACCTAGAACTGAGCATTAAATAGAGGCAAAAGGATACACATGACAACCCTTTAATGTATGTTTTGCAATCCATAGTCTGGAGAGGAAGGAAAAGAGAAAGATAGAGAAATGGAAAGAAATAAAAAGAACCTGCCATGGAGGAGGGGCTGGGGGAGGGGGGGAGGGAACCGGGGAGCGTTGGTGGTGGGAGATGGGCACTGGTGGCGGGATGGGTGCTGCTACACTGTACGACCAAAACCCAAATATGAACTTTTTTAATTGTATATCTTTGTAATTGTAAAAATAAAAAAAATTAAAAAAAAAAATGTTGAAAGGGCTAATGCCAACCTAGAACTGAGCATTAAATACAGGCAAAAATGCAAAAATATATATATATATTGTAGATCCAGTATTCATCAACATATGGGTACTGTGATGAGAAGAATCTAGTAGCAAATGGTAAAGTTACAATGTGACTAAAATCAAGGTCAGCTAGTAACCCCTGAGCATCACTGGTTGTGACCAAAAAAAAAAAAAAGAAATAATTTTTGTGGGAATTTGGAGAGAGGAATGTTTACCTCACTTGTATCAGTTTTCTTCCCATTGTTCGATTTGCTTGAGCAGGTACCAGTAACATCTCCATACGTTTTGTCACATGCTAGTGTATCCCAAGGGCATCTGCTCACTGCAGGAACATAAAGAGCCTCAGACCATTCCATCAGGTCATGGGAATGAAGTCTATAATTTTTACTGGTATTTGGCATATCAAAATATGACATGGGGAGCTTGCCAGGCTCTGCAATGTGGGTGGTATACTCTTGTAGTTGCCTGTCATCTCGTACATTTATTGATGAACCTCACAGCTGCTTTGTGGGTAAGAGCTGGGCTTGTGATCAGCTTTTCTGCTGAGTGGAGCTCTGGCGAAATGGGGGAGTCCAGATGTAGAAAATGGTGGCCCTCATGGTGTGGGGGTTCCTCTGGCTTCTTGCTAGGCTCTGCTGGGATGGCAGGCCAGGGCTAGAACCCGCCATCCCTCTGGTTGCCTTGTGATCAGCCGGGCACAGGGAGAGCTGGTAATAGCACTGCCCGTGTATGTGAGTCTCTGGATCAGGCATACCTGGGCTGGGGTTGAAAAACACTGCTGTAGGATGCATCTCTGATGAGCCAGGCTCGTGATCAGCAATTCTGCTGAGGGAGCTCTGATGAAATGGTGAATCTGGAGGTGGAAAGGGCGGCCCTCATGGTGTGGGGGTTCCTCTGGCTTCTTGCTAGGCTCTGCTGGGATGGCAGGCCAGGGCTATAACCCGCCTTCCCCTCCTGGGTGCCTTGTGATCAGCTGGGCACAGGGAGAGCTGGTAGTAGCACTGCCCCATGTATGTGAGTCTCTGGATCAGGCATACCTGGGCTGGGGCTGATAAAGACTGCTGTAGGATGCGTCTCTGATGAGCCAAGCTTGTGATCAGCTCTTCTGCTGAGGGAGCTCTGACGAAATGGGGAATCTGGATGTGGAAAAGGCGGCCCATGGTATGTGGGTTCCTCTGGCTTCTTCCGAGGCTATGCTTTGATGGCAGGCCAGGGCTAAAACCTGTCTTCCTTCCCGGGCACTTTATGATCAGCTGGGCACAGAGAGAGCCACTAGTGGCTATGTTTACCTCACACTTTGGAAATCTGGGCAAGTTTTATAGATGACACTGAAGAAATGGGAGGAATTTGTAGGTTAAATCAGAAAAGGCAATCCAAAGCAAGGCACAAAAGCCCCTTTTGTCTGTCAACTGAAAAGGTACATATTTTTCTCACCCCACTGTACTCAGAGCTAACTCCTAGCTTTGTGCTTAGGGATCGCTCTAGTGGTCCATGTGCGTTGTTTGGAATCTAGCCCAAGAAGGTAAAGCAAGCAACTTTTCCACTATACTATTTCTCTGTCTCCCAACCACCCTTATTTAAGGCTCTATGCTCCACTTAAGCTCTTTAAATGCCATCACTGCTAGTTGTTTGTGGAAATATTCAATTAATTTCTGTTAGTAACCTATCTATCTTTCTAATGGCCCAGAGTTGGTTTATGAAGAATCAAATAAATATAACTGATCACTTGTATCACTTGTCTTCCCATTGTTAATTGACTTGCTCGAGCGAGGGGTGCCAGTAATGTCTCATTAGTTGGGAATGGGGTCCATTATTGTTACTGTTTTTGGCATATCAAATACACCACAGGTAGCTTGCCAGGCTCTGCCTTGGCTCTGAGTTCGTCCCAGGGTACTTGGGGAAAAAAAGGGTGAAAACCTCTCCAACAAATGGTACTTGGGGAAATCCTCCTGAAGGAGACCCTTCCCACAATCTGGAAGTTTCCTGCATTCTTTCCCCCTCTTTCCCTTTACCTAAATAAAGTCGTTTCAAAAATTCAGTCAAAAAAGTACTTGGGAGAAACCAGATAACCACATACAAAAATAAATAAAACTAGATGAAAACCTATCATTCCTTAATACCATGCAAAAAATTAATAATAGACCTGAAATCATTGCATATGTAAAGAAAAACACAGGACACACTCTCCTGGATACTCAGTGATACAAATGTCAAGGAAAATGGAAGAAACTAGGTGGAATAAAAGTAAACTACTATTTTGGTAATATGTTTATCACCAACACTTTCTTTTACTCTCTTGCCTTGCTCCCTCCTCTTACTTTTTTTCTGCTATGTTATTCAACTCCTCTCTTGGGTTTTTATTTTTTGCTTTTACCCAGTGATGCTCAGGGGTTATTACTGGCCCTTCGCTCAGGAATTATTCCTGGCAGTGCTCAGGGAACCATATAGGATGCTGGGAATCGAACCTGGGTTGACCGTGTGCAAGGCAAACACCCTACCAACTGTGCTATCACTCCGGCAGTTCAGGTCTCCTCTTATCCTAGACTCAATTCTGTGACCGTTACATAATAGTTAAATTTGAGTTGTTATTTATATTTAGAGCTAACTTAATATTTTAAAAACAAGTAAATATTTTATATATACTGTAATTTTTTACAAACACTGTGTTCTCACTAATTTTTGTCTCCTGACATTTAGTAAGTCTAGAGAGAACATTTCTGAACTAGCTATAATATACATTGTGTGCATTATTGACACTGGGCATCTTGCAGTTTGTTTTCAAGAGGTCATTTAACTTTCAGTCTATCCCCTTGTTTATTTCGCCTATATTTCATTTAAAAATGCTATAAATTTGCCTTTTGTTAAACTGCAGTTCTTGAGGTTATAAAATGAACTTCAAGCAAGGTTCATTTTGTAAGTTTTGGAAATATGTAAGCTATTTTTAAATTTAGCCTTTAAAAAGGAAAAATACCTAAGGAAGGTTTGGGATTATTTCTAGCTATGAGAAGTCTTTTCCGAGATGACATTTGCATTTGAGAGCTGCTGTAGTATCGGCTTCATCTAGTTAACCTTCATCCGAATTGCCATCCACTTCTTTATCCTATGAAACAACTGGTGAAGGAGAAAATGTTAATTAGGAAGCTTTTCAAGATTAATTTTTTTTCATTTTCAGAAAGTGAAGTGTTAGCCACTTTCCATGTTAAATAAGGTCCCTGCTTTGGCAACATAGGCTTTGCTGCAGTAATTGTGTGCTTGCAGCAAGTACTTGATGGTGGAAAAGACAAGTGCAAAAAGCAATTTTTGCAACAGCCAACCAGAACAGCTTGTTCTGTTCCCAATAAATTAATGGATTTAACCTTGCAGCTGTAGCGATGTTATTATGCAAATAT
Organism: Cryptotis parvus; assembly: GCA_021461705.1. Classification (NCBI taxonomy): domain Eukaryota; kingdom Metazoa; phylum Chordata; class Mammalia; order Eulipotyphla; family Soricidae; genus Cryptotis; species Cryptotis parvus. The sequence goes on along the minus strand of JAJIBD010031910.1, from coordinate 87,841 downwards.
TCTCTGAGTATTATGAAAGCCAACTGATTCTCTATAGAGAAAGTTGTTGCTTTCTTCCTGAATTCTAAGTGAGTAGATAATTGACACATTGTATAACCATGTTAAGTGAAGGAAAAATATATTTTCGGTAAATCTGCAGTGTCATTTTATATTCCAATGTTTTTGCTATTTACTGAGGGAGGCTTTTACATAGAACAATATTATTTAGCAATAAATTGGTGTGTACACAGACAACCACCTAGTTAAAGGAGGAATAAAAATATATAGCCCTTTAATTCATCACATGATAAATTTAGTTATAGAAGAAATAATTCTTAATGTTATGGAAATATTTTAGGTTGGTCTTGCTAACAAGTCTTCAAAACAGTATATTTTCATTCTTATTAATGATGGAATAGAGAATTATGCATGCATTATTTGATCAAGTTGATAACCACTTTGACTTTTAAAACTGATCTTAGATTTATACCACATTAAAAAAACTTATAGTTGAAAGTTCACTTTCAGTAATTGACCAATTGTGAAGATCACTCAAAGTACTCTTCACTAGGTTCAAGTTCAGTTGTTAGTGAAACCTTTGATGGTTAAAAAATAATACCTTAAAAAGATAAAATAAGGGAGTGGAAACACTGATGCCTTTCTTGTGTTGAGGCCAGTCAGTAGCTAGGAAAAGTGATGGTTTTACTGATTTTATTGATTTAGTTAACAATTTTGTATGAAAAATTCAAGTATTTTATTTATGCCATTGTCATGGCTATTATTCCTTATATGCAAGCTTTATATTATTAGGATCATATAAAATAATTTTGAAATGTATTAATATTATTTTGAAAGTCATATAGGTATAGAAAATTGGGTATTATATTATCAAATGCTACAGAATTGAAGAGCATTAGATTCATATCTGAAGTCCTAAATGTTTTATTTTAACATTAGTTTAGCCTCTCAAAAATACCTGAAATGTATTTAAGTGAGTGAGTATACATTGCTGATTTTTCTCAAATTGTTCTAATATATATGATCATTCCTTTATATAAACTATATATGTATATATGTATATAGGCTAATGCTTTTATCAAAAGATAATAATTCCTATGATACTTTGAATTCCTAAAAAAACATTTTTTGTGGGGCCACATCTGGCCATGCTCAGGATTACTCTTTTGGCTCTGTGCTCAGGAGATCACATCTGAATGATTCTAGGAACTGTATGAGGTGCTAGGGATGAAATCCAGGTCAGTTGTATGCAACAGAACCACCTTACTCACTATCTAATCTCACCAGGTCCTAAATTAAACATTGTAAAATAATATTTAAGACAATTTATATGAATCAGACTTTGTTAATATTGCATTCTTTAACAAAATGTATAGTTGATATATTTAAGTTTGATTTAATCAAAATTCACTTGATCACTTGATCACTTGACATCCTGTTACTCGTCAATTTGCTTGAGCATGCGCCAGTAACATTTCCATTTGACCCTATCACCTGCCAGTGTAGGCCAATGGCATCTGCTTGCTTCAGGAATACAAAGTCTCAAACCGTTCGTTTAGGGTCTTGATGAAGAAGTCAATCCATCTTGTAGGTGGGCGGCCACGTGATCTTTTGACGTCCAGCGAATCAGTTGGTAATGGCTCTAGACCAGCGGTCGCCTCCATATCGCACTACATGCCCAGCCCTTTAAAGTATTCCAGTAACAGTTGGCCTGTCCACCTTACACACTTTGTACCAGCCGCCGCATTCTCCAAACGAGGCCCCGTCTGGGAGACTCACAGACATGGGGCAGAGCTGCTACTGACTCTCCCTGTGCCCAGCCACTCACAAGGCACCCGGGAGGTATGGTGGGTTCTAGCCCTGGCCTGGCACTCCAGCAGAGCCTCGTAACAAGCCAGACGACCCCCCTACTCCAGGAGGGCCTCCATTTTCCACATCCGGACTTCCTCCTCATCAGAACTCCACCCAGCAGACCAGCCTATCACAGCCCAGCTTCACTGCCACACAGTTCATCAATAAATGCTATATTTAGAGATGACTACAAGAGTATGCTACCCACACGGCAGAGCCTGGCAAGCTACCTGTGTCGTATTTGATATGCCAAATACCAGTAACAATTATAGACCTCATTCCCATGACCTGATGGAATGGTTTGAGGCTCTTTTTGTTCCTGGACCAAGCAGATGCCCTTGGGCTCTACTAGCATGAGACAGGACATATGGAGATGTTACTGGGGCCCACTCAAGCAAATCGATGATGAACGGGAAGACAGTGATACACTGACAGTGATGTCCAGCCCATCTGATTTTTGACGCCTTTGGCAAATGAGACAGCGACCCTAAAATCCTTATTTTGCCATGTATGCTATATCTTCTTTTCCTCTTAAAGTTTTGTAATATCTTGCATATTTCTGTTCCTGTTATCTAACCTTTATTTGTGTAAATGTTTTCCCATCAAAAACTTTCCTTACCTTAGTTTCACAGTGACTCAGTCCTAGATATCACATTTTTATTAACTTCATTTGACATATGTTTATTTTTTAAATAATATGTTTATTTTGTTTACTTTTAGATTATATGATTATGTTCGATTTATTGAGAATTTTTAAAATTCAGCATTTATTACATTACATCTATTAAGTTAATATTAATATAATATGCATATATAAATCATACTGTGAAATTGATGCATTTAATTCCTGTAGGTGCAATACATCTCTTCATTTCAAGATGCTATTTATTATTGATTTTTAAGTGACAGTTGCTTTATTTCTTTTGGTAGTTTTAATAGGAAGAGTGTTTATAGTTGGTTCTTAATATGTGTGATATTTATTTTTATAAGGCTAACTGTAACACTGAATTAGTCAATATTTATCATTACCATATAGGGAACATGGCTTAGGAGCCTGGTATCCTCTATTCAACATTTTTTCCCATCAGTTATTATATGAGTTTAATTTGTGTGTGCTTCTGTTTAAAAACACCTTATGCAATGTGTATTATTGATTTGTTGCCAGTGAACTCAAGGCCAATGGCACTATAACTCATGACTGAATGAAGCTTTTCTACACATATGCTTTCTCCTAAGTCACATCACAGCTTCTTGTTCATAGAAGTACCACACTATACTTCAGAGCAATATTCAAGATAATTAAAAATGAAAAAATAGTGCTTTGCATAACACCTACATTTGTTCAATCCCCAGCACCAGATATGGTTCCAAGGCCCTCAGAGTGATCTCTGAGTGCAAAGTCATAAATAAGCCCTGCTACAGGAGCAAAGAAAAATCAAAAACATCCATACAGAGCAAAAGTCCTAAAACAAAATTGTGGCATTAAACAGAAAAGTATGTCTGTTTAATAAAGTACCTTCTGTGAGTCAGATTTTGCTTGGAATATGAGGAGATGATGTACACTTTCTATGTATGCATATAGCTTTAGCAACAAAAACAGTAAATATTGATTTGGTTCTACAAATCAACTAAAAAGCTTATATAAGTTCACAAACAAAAAATTTCCTAAACAATGAGGATAACATTTATGTCTTCTGAAGTGTTTCTTAAACAATAGCTTTATTCATGCAAATACACGGGTTCAGCAACAGAAATTTTGTTTGGTCCGTAAATGGGACCAAGGAATTTTTGCATTTTGCAACATGATTTGAAATTGTGTTGATGATGCTCACTCATGGATTACTTTGCAGAGTTTTTAGTAAAACTAACACAAGAAGTCTTTAAGCCTTTTCTGTACCTCCAGTTTTCCAGCTTAAAGTTTGCTCTAGATTGCTAAATTATTTTTATAATTTTCCATTAACATCCTCAGTATGATGTCATTTTCCCCCCCAAACTTGTACTCACCACATTAGCAGTTTGATCATTTTTATATTATCACCAGTATTAAACATAATCATATTTCATGTTCAAAATACCTATGACAAAATTCTTACCCTTTACAATTCAAATAATTGCTAATGGGTTATTTCAGTAAGTGTTTGCATTTTTATAATTGGTTTATTTCCTTAGTAATTTTTTACATTTTGCTATATTATACATTTATCTGTGTATTAATTTTTTATCCTGTCATCTGCCCCTTAAGGTGTTGCAGGTGCGGCTGCTGTGCCTGGCTGCATCATTAGGTGGTAGACAGAAGACAGGCTTACTACACCAGGGCTCTGCCCTGTGAGCCCCTGGATGGTAGATTGTCTGACATAGTAAAAGACTGTGCCCCCTGGGATGAACCCAGAGCCACGGCAGAGCCTGGAAAGCTACCCGTGGTGTATTCAATATGCCAAATCCAGAAACAATAGTGAACCTCATTCCCAACCAATGGAGATGTTACTGGTGCCCGCTCAAGCAAATTGATGAACAATGGGAAGACAAGTGATACAAGTGATCACCAGTAACATCTCCGTATGTCTTGTTGTAAGCAAGTGTAGCCCAAGGGCATTTGATTGCTTCAGGGACAGGAAGAGCCTCAAACCATTCCTTCAGGTCTTGGCAATGAGGTCCATAAATGTTACTGGTTTTTGGCATATCAAATAAAACATGGTAGCTTGCCAGGCTCTGCCATGTAGGTGGTATACTCTCAGTAGAAGGCTCTCATCTCGAGCATTTACTGATGAAACTTAAAGGGGAAAGATCAGGTATCCTCTGGGGTGGAGCTCTGAGGAACTGTGGCGTCTAGATGTTGAGAATGACTGACCGTGATGTGGGGGTTGCTCTGACTTCCTGCTAGGCTTACTGGGGTGATGGATTTCGGCTAGAAACTGCCTAGAACTGTATACAGTGTATAAATGTGAAAGATCCTGGGAAGGACCTGATCCTAACATCTAGCACTAAGACTGTTGTGCGGCCGCTCTGTGGCCGTGCACCAACAGAGACTGTGAGTCTGGCATGACTCTCTTCTGGCTGAGGTAGCTGGCATGGAGGTGGAGGAAAGGGCGGAGGAGCCCAAATCCCCACTCGAAGTTCAGCCAGCCTCCCCTACACGTGTGATCAAACCCTTGGAGCAATGTTACACAAGTGATTAAATTTTTATGTCCTTATTATAAATTGGTATTTATTTTCAGTGAGCCTATTAATAGAAATTTGGTACTTTTGAAAGCAAAAGGTCACTCCTTTCCTGTTTATTTAAAAATAATCTGCTCTTTTATGGACAAGATAGTATAGTTGGTTGGGTGCTTGCTTTGAATGTGACTAAGGTTCAATCTGTAGTATACATATCATCCACTGAGATCTCTGAGTGTAGAGCCAGAAGTTAACACTGAACAGTGCCACGTGTGCCCCTTTGTGCCCCGGCCCCTAAACATAAACAATATCTGCACTATGACTAAATTGAACATAATGTCCGCCCTTGGTTTATTTTATGGTTTGCCATTGTCTTCTTAGAAATGAATGTATGTTTATTTATAATGCCTAGATCACATTGCACATTGAAATTCCTATATATTTGGTTTATATCTCTTGTTGTTCCCCAAATTATCATTCCTTACCTCTTCTAATATTTTGTATATTATAATCTCTTTTTTATCAGTATAAATATATATTTCCCCCATTATGTCTTTTCATTTATTAATCTGATTTTTTTTTGTTTGTTTTGGACCATACCAAGCAGGGTTTAGGCTTGATGTTGGCTCTGTACTCAATGATCACTCCTAGTGGTTTTCAGGGAACCATATAGAATACCAGGTGTAGGACCCATGTTGGCTGTTGCAAGACAAATTCCCCTACATGTGCTGCTATCATTTTTGCTCTCCTCTATTATGTTTTAATTTTGTTTCACATTTCTCTGAATTGTAGACTTCTATTTTTCTAGTTCACTCTTTCTCTCTTCAAGTGTTGAAATTTGTGGAGTTGGGGCTCCAACATACTACAACCAGTAAGGCACCTGTGCCTTGCATCCAGCTATGCTGAGTTATATACTTGGCACTGCATATGGTCCCTTAAGCACTGCCAGTAGCGATCCTTGAGCACAGAACCCGGAGCTCTGAGAACAATGGGTGTGGCTCCTAAAACAAAACAATAAGAAAAAAATATGGAATTTTATTTAAATTCAAAAAATTTTATGTGATTCTTTGCAAATATGCTGATGTGAAAAGTTAAAATAGATTTTTAAAATCTCTTATGTTTCTATGAACCACCGTGAATTATTTTATATACATATATTTATGCACATACTCTTTGAATGTAGTGAAATTCTGAGGAAATGTGTACTCTTATAGCTGTGTTAAAACTGTTCATTTTACTATTTTTTGAGAATTAAGTCTTAGCAGTTATTAAAATTTTAAAAACATAAAATTTTCTCAAAGCCACTTCAGAGTCCTACCTATAAGTAAAATGTATTTTGTAAAATTGTATTGCTTGTTCACCCTTATGTTTATTATAATAGTGTTTTAAAACTAAAAATGGGAGAAAAATAAATATTTTATCATAACCAGAATATCTATTGCATGCATTTATGAAAGCATGAAATACAGAAATCATTACAAATCTGAGAGATCTATATGGCATGTTTGAATAAAAATACTTATGATATTAGAGTACTATCATTATTATGATAGTTCTAAATCTGTTTTAAATCTATATATTAAATCTATAAAATAAAACTATATATTATATACTAAATATATAAAATATATAAATTTTAAATATATAAAATATAGTTTTATAAATTAAAATATATAAAACTATATTTTAAATCTGTTCAAACCTATATATTCACATGTATATAATTGTAAAAATAATTTTAAAAAATTTCTCATCAAACAAAAAATTTTGTATTTTAGCTTATTGACCTGAATAGTTAGTAATAAGAGCAGGCCGGAAATGAAAAAAAAATCTTGCATTACAAATTTATGTAAATTAAGGGATTTTAACATTTATTATTTTTTAAATGCTGTGTACCATGTACAGACTGATCAACATTCTATCGTTTTGTCATGGAGTCCTAAAAAATATTATCCTTAGATATAGGAAAATATTAAAAAGATTATATATTTGATAGCTCATTGTTGCTTACTTGAACTTATAAGGAAAAATGTAATTTTTAAAATAGTATTTCCTGAGAGGCAGTGGTGTGGTACTCCAAATGGTGCTAATAGGACATTTTTTTGCCTAGACTTGAGCCATATTCATATATGCAAGGCATAAGTTTCTATTCTTTCACATATATCTTCAGCCTCTAAAATGTGTGCGTTACTATATAATCCCTAAATTAAATAAGAATTTGTGATAATTCAAATAAAATATTTTATTACAAGTATTTACTTGTAAATAGAGTTAAAGTTGAACTGAAAGAATATCTAATCTAGCCTTAAGTATCACTGTATCACTGTCTTCCCGTTCATCTTCGATTGGCTCGAGCGAATGACCTTTGTAACAGGTCATATGGCACCAGTAACATCTCCATATGACCTGTCTCATGCAAGTAGATCCCAAGGGCACCTGCTTGCTCCAGGAACATAAAGAGCCTCAAACCATTCCACCAGGTCATGGGAATGAGGTCTATAATTGTTACTGGTATCTGGCATATCAAATACAACACGGGTAGCTTGCCAAGCTCTGCCGTGTGGGTAGCATACTCTTGTAGTCATCTCAAAATCCAGCATTTATTGATGAGCTGCGTGGCGCAAGCGGCGGCACAAGCCGGGCTGTGATAGGCTGGTCTGCTGGGTGGAGTTCTGACGAGGAGGAAATCCGGATGTGGAAAATGGAGGTCCTCATGGAGTGGGGGTCGTCTGGCTTGTTGTGAGGCTCTGCTGGGGTGGCGGGCCAGGGCTAGAACCTGCCATCCCTCCCGGGCACCTCATGAGCGGCTGGGCACAGTGAGAGTAGTAGCAGCTCTGCCCCATGTCTGTCTCAAGTATTGATTAATAAGCCTTAAGTATTGATTAATAAAAAGACTAAACTCAAGAAACCTAGTCTAAGTAATATTTACCTGCAAAATATATTTTTAAAGTAGAAAACAATTGAAATAAAACTAAATTACATGAAATGGTAAACAGTCACTTGATCACTTGATCACTTGACATCCCGTTATTTATTGATTTGCTCGAGCATGCGCCAGTAACATTTCCATTAGACCCTATCATGTGCCAGTGTAGCTCTATGGCATCTGCTTGCTTCAGGAATATGAAGAGCCTCAAACCATTTGTTCAGGGTCTTGATGAAGAAGTCTGACCATCTTGTAGGTGGGTGGCCACATGATCTTTTTACTTCCGTAGGATCCAGTAGGTAAAGGCTCTAGTCCAGTGGTTGTCTCCAAATCACATTACATGTCCGGTCTGGATAAAATAATAAACAAAGTTATGAAAAAGTGAATTATGTGGTACTTTTAATCTACTAGATTAGAAAATTATAAGCCTTGTTAAAGATATTGAAAATGTAGAAAAAAAGACCTCAATATGAAGAGAAGTTGATTTCAAGCCCAGCTCATCAGAGCCCAACTCAAGAGAGCAGCAATTTCAAGTCCAGATAGGTGGGTCTCAAGCACTAAAGTCACCAGGCTTGTGTCGAGATGGAGCTGAGGTCTCTTTCCCATACCTCTCTCCCTGCAGGGAGGCCTGTTGACCTGCCCATTAACTGCTTCTGGCTGACAGCCATGATGCAGACACACAGACACACGGGGCAGAGCTCCCACAGGCTCGGTCCCTGATGTGCATGGCTGCTTTGCGGCAGCACATTATCTCAAACTAGTAGAAACCAGTCACATTCTAGAAACTCTGAAAGTAAATTCAAGAACAGAAATCAGCGAAATTTGCCCATCATAAACCAGAGAGAAAATAAATGGATTTATCAATACCATTTCCATGTATGTGCTTTAGTATTAGGTCAATATAATTAAAGCAGGCATGGGTTGGGGGGTGGGTGGGAAATGAGGGTCTTTGGCAATGGGAATACACTGGTGGCGGGAGTGGTGTTGAATTATGAATCTTTTTACAACTGTATTATAAAACCTTTTTTAATTTGTAAATCATGGTGTTTTAATAAAAATTAAAAAATAAAATTAAATATTAAAAAAGACCTCAATTTGAAAGAAGAAACATAATAGAGAATATTATAGAATTTAAAAATATATGTTTCCATGATAATACATTAGAATACAGATAAATTTAAAATTTTTTAAGTTATAAATAAATCAAATGTTCTTAAATTAAGACATTTAACAGACTTTAATAATAGATATACTAAGCTGTCACTGTCACTGTCTTCCCGTTCATCATCGATTTGCTCGAGCGGGCCCCAGTAACGTCTCCATATGTCCTGACCCAAGGCATCTGCTTGCTCCAGGAACATAAAGAGCCTCAATCCATTCCGGAATGAGGTCTAAAATTGTTACTGGTATTTGGCATATCAAAAACACAGACATGGGGTAGAGCTGCTACTTGCTAGCTGCTACTTGCTCTCCCTGTGCCCAGCCTCTCACGAGCTGCCCAGGAGGGATGGCGGGTTCTAGCCCTGGCCCGCCACCCCAGCAGAGCCTTGCAACAAGCCAGATGACCCACTCCATGAGTGCCTCCATTTTCCACATCCGGACTTCTCTCTCATCAGAACTCCACCCAGCATACCAGCCTATCACAGCCTGGCTCATCAAGTTCCACCCTGCACCAGTCTTTTTTTAAATCCGGCTCAGGTATGCCGGGCCAGAGAATCACAGACATGGGGCAGAACTGCTACTTGCTCTCCCTGTGCCCAGCCGCTCATGAGACGCCCAGGAGGGATGGCAGGTTCTAGCCTTGGCCCGCCACCGCAGCAGAGCCCTGCAACAAGCCAGATGACCCCCGAATCCATGAGGGCCTCCATTTTCCACATCTGGACTTCTCTCCGTCAGAACTCCACCCAGCAGACCAGCCTATCACAGCCTGGATCGGCGCATCCGCATGTGGCCGTGCAGTTCATCAATAAATGCTGGACTTAGAGATGACTACAAGAGTATACTAAGCTATTTTAAGTTATATAAAAGTAAGCTAACATTGTAATAAATACACTAGAGTAATCTTTATAAAAGTCAACTTGATATCATTTTATGTGTTCAAAGTAGGATGGCTTTGAGGCCAGAGTGATAACACTGTAATGGGGGAACTCATCCTTAGCATCCATATGGTACCCTGAACCTGCTGGTGATCCCAGAGAGCAGAATCAGGACTAAGTCCAGAACACTACTGGGTATTGTCAAAGAACTCAAATAAATAAATAAAAGGGATGTTAGCATGATGTGTTATGATACATTTATGAAAGCATAAAATACAGAAATAATTACAAATTCTGAGAGATCTATGAGGCACATTTGAATAAAAATACTTAAGATATAGAGAACTATTACTATTACCTTTCTATATTTAAAGTAAAGTTAAAGCTATGTATGAGTATGTATATAACTAAAATAATGCTTTTAAAATGTATGACTAATTTGGTAAAATATGAATAATTTCAATGATCAATAAGTTAAGATGAACTAAATATAAAAACTTTTTATTAAAGTTTATTTCATTATTAAAGTTAAATATTAGAGACCCACAGCTGAGCCACTCAACCCCATGGATCAGCCCATGGAGTTTCAGAGGGCAGTAAAAGGCTTGGCCCTGGCAGAGTCCAACATAGCTCCTAGGGTTAGCAGACACCTGGGGGTGGATGCTCCAGCCGGACTTGGAGCAGGGATTGGGTCTCCTCCCCCATCCCTCCACCTCCATGTTGGCGGGTGTGGCTACAGGCCAGCAGCCACCACAGCCAGCAAAGCCAGAAGAGACACCAGACCCACAGCTACAACAGCTTGCGGCCACACAGTGGTCACATGGCAGGCTTAAATAATAATGAAGGTTAGGACCAGGTCCTTCCCAGGATCTTTCACATTTATACACTATAATGATTGTTGTATTTGCAACAACCTGGGGAGGTTGATGGTGAATGGGTATTAAAATGTCACACTAGAACTCACTATTGGATATACACATAGAGACTTACATCATAAACCATAAATATCTGTAGGGCTGGCCCTAAAGTGCAAGAGAAGTGAGAGGAATACAGAGACAGAGACAGTGACAGAGACAGAGAGAAAGCAAGGGTGCCTGCTATAGGGGCAGGCTGGGGTTGTGTGGGAGGGAGTGCAGGGACGTTGTTGGTGGGAATGGGACACTGGTGGAGGGATGGGTGCTGAAACACTGTGTGACAGAGATCCAATTATGAACATCTTTGTAATTATATTTCTCATGGTGGTATAATAAATGTTTTAAAAAGTTAAAAAATAGAGACAGACATGGGGCAGAGCTGCTACTGGCTCTCACTGTGCCCAGCCGCTCATGAGATACCCGGGAGGGATGGCGGGTTCTAGCCCTGGCCCGCCACCCCAGCAGAGCCTCACAACAAGCCAGACAACCCCCCACTCCATGAGGACCTCCATTTTCCACATCCGGACTTCCCCTCATCAGAACTCCACCCAGCAGACCAGTATCACAGCCGCCGAGATCCACCCGCCACAGTCTTTTTAATCCAGCCCAGAGCCTCACAACAAGCCAGACGACCCCACTCCATGAAGACCTCCATTTTCCACATCCGGACTTCCCCCTCATCAGAACTCCACCCAGCAGACCAGCCTATCACAGCCCGGCTCATCGAGATCCACCCTGCTGCAGTCTTTTTTAATCCGACCCAGGTATGCTGATCCAGAGCTAGACATGGGGCAGAGCTGCTACTGGCTCTCACTGTTCCCAGCCGCTCATGAGGTGCCCTGGTGGGATGGCAGGTTCTAGCCCTGGCCCGCCACCCCAACAGAGCCTCACAACAAGCCAGACGACCCCTCACTCCACGAGGACCTCCATTTTCCACATCAGGACTTCCCCCTCATCAGAACTCCACCCAGTAGACCAGCCTATAACAGCCCGGCAAGTGGCCACGTGGTTCATCAATAAATGCTGGATTTAGAGATGACTACAAGAGTATGCTACCCGCATGGCAGAGCCTGGCAAGCTACTCGTGTCATATTTGATATGCCAGATACCAGTAACAATTATAGACCTCATTCCCATGCCTGATGGAATGGTTTGAGGCTCTTTATGTTCCTGGAGCAAGCAGGTACCCTTGGGCTCTACTTGCATGAGACAGGTCATATGGAGATATTACTGGTGCCCGCTCGAGCAAATCAAAAATGAACGGGAAGACAGTGATATAGTGAAAAAGTTAAATATTAAATTATTTGCCATTAATATAAATAGGATCAAGACAAGGTCAGTCATCAGCACTTTTAATCTTTTTATTGTAGGCAACTGATAAGTTTACATTATAACTCTTTATAAAACTTGATTCCAACGAGTCAATCAGAGTTTAAATATGACCTTCTATATTTCATATATTTATTCATTTATCAAGATGGCATTTCATTACTGATATAAGACTTGGAAGCTTACATAGGCTGGCTGCCTCTAGATGTCCAAAAACAGCTTGAGGGAAGATTTACTCCCAATCATGATCCTTAACTTTAAAATACACAAATAGTGAGATCCTGGCCTCTAGCATCAGAGAAAGGCCTGTATCATATTGCTTGGCATCATGCAATTGGCATTGATATTGATGTATTGATAGTGTGTATGTTCACTTCAACATGTTTCACACTTAAAGCACACCCAAAATTGCGGTAAATAGCTGTGTATTTCTTAGTGAATTCTTAATGTCAAATTTTAGTTAATAATGGGGATTACTTCATAGCATTTCTTTTTTAAAAGTTTTCAAGGTATTAACAAAGTTTGTTTTTTTTTTAATTTGGCTTAGATTTAAATTTACTTTTTGATTTTATCGTCATAATCTATATATTATTTCAGAAATATAATTTGCTACTGGTGAAAACTACAGTCTGATTTTATCATCTGAAACATATATTTTGCCATTGGTGAAAATATACATTTTGCCAATGCTTAGTAAATTTTAACTTCTTGATATTGAAGCACATCAACATTTTTTGAGGCAGAGGGCTCAAAAACAGAATTCAGAGAATCCTGAGCAAATGCCAGCAATGCTTGGGAAATTTAGTAAAAACTAAAATTATCCGCTTTATATTATGTAGAAAATAGGATTGTACTTTGGAGATTATGGTAGAATAATAAATTAAAATACCTTTTGAAATCAATGAGTAATTATATATACATATACACGTATACATATATGTATGTGTAGCTATATAGGTATATGTAGGCATACAAGTATGCTAATATATGTATATATCTATGCATGAATATGTTCACCCCATTACTATCTTCCTAATTATTCAGACATCAACTTGCATTTGAATAAGCTTTCCTGATTCTGAATCTAAGAACTCCATTCATCTTAGGAGGACTTAGGCACTGGGACTTCAGGATGCTTTGTATCTATTACGCAGTGCCAGTTTTTTTTTAGAAATCTTCCCTTATATTCTTTTCTTTATTATTAGATGTAGATTATATGTAGATATTTGAGTTCAATAAATGGAAATAATTATTATCTTAAAATTGGATTTACTCCTCTGTGAGAGTGTTTAAATTTAAATCTCTCAGCATCAGTTTATTGATTAGTCTCAGGGTCAAAATAAAAACTCCATCAATAATCTCCATTCAATATAATGCCATGCATGGTACAAAGTTTAAATATTTATTCATTGAGCTGAACCTTACAATGTCAAGGTGAAAACACAGATAATAGGGTAATAAGCATCTATTGACAGTGAAACTAAGTCCGATTTAATAAGTAGGCTTGTGATATTTATATGCCTTAATTATATTTCTTTGTATAATAAAATACAGGCATAAAAATAATTTTCTTAAATTCTGTGCCTTAGTGTTGTGACAAAAATAGTGAAAAGTAATATTTTGATTCTGTATATTTTTTTGTTGTCCCTACATGCCAAATTGATGCTAGAAGAAAAGCCTAAATACCCACTTAAATAAAATATTTCGGATAAATGTAATTATAATAGCAGGTAAGCATAAATCCAAAGGTTTTATAAACCTTTGGACTCATATAGATAGTTCAGCAGGTAAAGTTCTTTACTTGCATGCATCCCACCTGAGTCCAATCCCCAGCACCCATAATGCCATGGATTGAACCTCTTAAGCCAGGTGCAAGGTAAATACCCTACCCTCTGTATTGATCTTCTGGATCTCTCAGATAACAACTTCCACATAAACTTGATAGTTTATATTCTTAGTCTGGATTCACAATTTTCTCTAGTAATAAGTTTTTGAAGTTAAAAATGTTATTATATATGTGGATGAAGAATTCACATATTTTAAGCTCTTAACCTGGATATTCAAGTGGAATAATCAATAAGCATTACCTTTACCCGATCAACAGAAATTTGAAGATTAACTGTTTAAACTTGATTGAATGGTTCATCAAAATTCTTAAAATAAATGGCAGTAAGTTCTTGTAAAATATTCCTTTACAACTACTAACATTAATCTTAGCTCAATTATTTATTGAACTTATTTCTATAGATGTCTGTTAATCTTATTGGAAACTCCCTTTTTTGTAAGGTACTTTAAACACTACTTGTATTCATAGTGATTATAATTTTCTTTCTCTAAAATATTAAGACATTTTACTTTTTCCAAAAATTCTTACCCTGGTTAGTGAGGTTTTCTATTATTTGAATACTCTTACATGTTAAACATGTTTCGCTTTTCTAAGCCTAGATATGATTGATATAGCAGCTTACCAAAATGTGGCTCTTTATAATTGCCTCTTATAATCTGACGGGCAGATTACAAATGTGATGATTAAAATGTAGTTCTTAAAATCTGTAGATGGGGCCCAACTGATCAGACCAAGAGTACAGAGAATGATAAATAAATAAATAAATAAATAGGGTTTTCTTAAAAAAAATGTCAAACGTATTCCCAACAAAAAATTCTTGAGAAATGGAATCGTTTAATTTAATGAACTTGCCTGAAACCAATTATGTTATAGACTATAGGTGAGTTCATTTTAAATAAGGAAAAAAACAGATGTTGAACATCAATACTATAAACCCAGATAATTGCTAGTGTACAGTGTGCTTTATCTGTATATCTGAAACACAGAACCAACAAATCTGTAAGCAAAATATCCCAGCTGTAGCAATCAAACTTAAAAAAATATGCCTGTCAAGAAAGCAGGCTGGAGGGCAGGAGGGAAACCGAAAACTTGTTGGAATGATAGGATAGGTGTTTGCAAGCCGTTTGCCTGAAACTCAACTATAAAGAATTTTGTAAATCAATAAGCCTCTACTAAAAATATAAACATAAGATCAACAAGTTTAAAATAAAATAAATACACTGTTAAAATTTGGTCTAAACTGCAATTTAAAAAATAAATGACATCAATGGCTACTGGAGAAATCATAGGAAAAAATTATTTGCGATTTGAATTTTTCCAAGCATTCTATTCTATTGTTGAAGGCAATTATCATATTACTTTCAGAATCTTCATCTACAAATAAATTACAGCATCAACAACAAAAATATGTGTCGCAGTATAGCTAAAAGAATACCCTGAATAAAATGGATTTAGGAACGCTTTATAAATGACAGAGCAATAAGATATTTTGTGTATTATTAAAATGAATAATAAAAGTATTAGGCATAAAATTATTTTGTTTTCTTTTTTTGTTTTTTTTTGGGTCACACCCGGCAATTCTCAGGGGTTTCTCCTGGCTCTGCACTCAAGAATTACTCCTGGCAGTGCTCATGGGACCATATGGGATGCCAGGGATCGAACCCTGGCTGGCATGGGTTGGCTGCGTGCAAGGCAAATGCCCTACCTGCTAGACTATCGCCGGTCCCAAAATTTATTATTTTGTTAATTATGAACCTGCTTTAGTTCATTCTCATGTGCCATGGTTTTTTATTCAAAGATTTATTTATTTAGCCCTGCTTTTCCATTTCTGGTAGAGTTTCCCAAGCCTGGATTGCTCTTTCCTATGATCTCTTTACTAAAATATGGTCAGTCTCCAAGATTCACAATGATTATAATTTTTTTATGAACTATATCTTAAATTCTCTCCTCCCATCTCTTTTGCTTATAAATGCAATGTTTTCCATCTCTATTTGTCATGGAGCTTCTCTCAACCTCTGTATCAGTGATTCCCATGTAGTCATTAACCCCCTTGCCTCTCTAGAATAATCTGTGGATAAGAACACAAATATTCTTAGGAAGCTCTTTAAGAACTAAATCCCAGGACACAACTCAAGGAAAGATATCTGGATTATCCTCATGTTGGAGAATGTATTAATTAATTCTAAGTATTATGACATGGCGGCATGTGGAAAGAAATCTTCTCTGTCTGGCTTCTGTAACCTCCAGACTATTTATATCATAATATTTTGCACTTCATGGATATTAAGCACATGAGTGTCAAGTTCAGTTGAATTTCACTCTTAATATTTGTAGTCAGTAAAATCAAGTTTAGGAAATCTAAAATGCTTGGATAGGAAGTTCTAAAGTCAGAACAAGAAGAGAGAACTTCATTATTGATGCTATTCACATTGGCTAATCAATATTTCTTGGTCATCAACTACTACTGCATCTTTTCATGCATAAAATATTAGTACGGATCCTTGATCTTAAGAAAAACAGTCTAGTCTTCACCTTCAAAAGTTCATTTAGATAACAGAGTCAAAATGTGGATACTCTGTTCATTCTTGTAAATATTTAATATATGTGATTATAAATCATATAGAATATTAAGTCATTGTTCATACATAAATGTTTGGCAAATATCAAAAATTGACTTATTTAAATGTTGTCAATTCACCATTTTTCTTTGTTTTTATAAAAATAGTGAATAAAATCAAAAGCAATAAAATCAATTTTACGATTATATTAAAATAATTTTATGGTGGTAGTTTACATTTTTAAATCAACTGTGATTTTATCTCCATTTGTAATTTATATGATTTTTTCATCTATAATTCCATCAAAAATTTAAAAAAGTATGAGAACCATTAAATCACATTTACCTGCTTATATACACTAATTGCTGTGGATTAAATTAAGCACATCTTTAATTATAGGTAGCTTCTTTCCATTGCCTAGAAATTTGCAAGTTTGCTCCTCTTAGCTGATGTGTGCTTAGGGAACAGAAACTAATTTTAACATTACCCCAAGCAAATGTAATTAGGACACCTAATCGGCTGAAAAGTACCCCAAGCAAAAAAAAAAGAAACCAAAAACTCCTCCCCTTTTTATGTAATGCCATCCTAATGGAAATGGAATTTTTATGAAATGTAAGTGACAAGAACTTGAGTGATGCTTGTGAACTTTTTATAATTTTGTGTGTTCCCTAATTTATTAATAAAGGGAGAGTAGGTGTGCTATACTCCTACCATTTTAGATATGAAATTGATTTGTTAGGTAGAATCATTAATGCAAACATTCAATTATATTTAAAATGTCTTAAAATGGAGCAAATATAGACACTATTTTCTAAAAGTATATGAGTGTGTGTGGGTGTGTGAATGTATGTGTGTGCATGTATAAATGTGTGATTCATACCTCTGGTAGAACTTTGTAAACTGTTCTATATTCCTAATCAGTACCCTTTCCATTCATATGAATTATTAAGCATTTATATATATGCCATCATAAAAGATGAGGTTTGGGTTTTCTGTCATAGTTAAAATAGCCTTTTATTTTCTGAGGTTATAAAATAATTGATCCAGAGACTCAGATACACAGGACAGAACTGGTACCTGAGAGGGAAGACAGGTTCTAGCCCTGGCCTGCCATCCCAGTAGAGCCTCGCAAGAAGCCAGAGGAATCCCCATACCCTGAGGGCAGTTGTTTTCAACATCTGGACTCCACAGCTCTTCAGAGCTCCACCCAAGAGAAAAGCTCATCTCAAGCCCTGCTAGTCACAGTCCCACCCTACAGTGAAGCCTATTTCAAGCCCACGTATGACTGATCCAGAGACTCAAATAAGATACACAGGGCAAAGCTGCTACTAGATCTCCCTGTGCTCAACTGACCATGAGGTGCCTGGGACAGAAGGAGGGCTCTGACTCGCCATTCCAATAGAGCCTTGCAAGAAGCCAAAGGAGCCCCATGGTATGAAGGCAGTCATTTCCAACATCCTGACTCCTCGCTCTTCAGAGCTCCACCCAAGAGTAAAGCCGATCTCTCCCCATTGCTCACGGATGTGCAGTTCATCAGTAAATGCACAAGATGAGAGCCTACTATTGAGAGTATACCACCCCATGGCAGAGCCTGGCAAGCTACCCATGTTGTATTTTATCCGCCAAAAACCAGTAACAATCATAGACCTCATTTCCATGACCTGAAGGAATGGTTTGAGGCTCTTTGAGTTCCTGGAGTGAGCGGATACCCTTGGGCTACACTAGCACAGGGCAGGACGTTTGTATATGTTACTGGTGCCTGCTTGAGCAAATCGATGAATAACAGGAAGGCAAGTAATACAAGTAAGTAATAATATATATTCACAATATATATTCTAAAGATATATTTTAAGACAATAGTCTAAATTTAAGATTTGGGTACTAATAATGATTTTAAAGAATTAATAATTTTCTGATAAATTATGATTACTGTCCAAATTTATGAGTTGTGTTTTAGGTGACAGCTTAAATATTTTAATCTTTGTTATTTAATTATAAAACTGTGTGAGACAACTGTTAAACCCAGTCATATATTGTGACAGTTAAATTAATATTAAAAAACAACTAGAAATTGAACAGTAGGAAATAGGCCCCCTAAAGCTCTAATGTGGGTTATGGGAATTCCCTCTTAAAATCACAGGACTCACTTCTCAAAGGTCTGTTAAGAAAGTTGATGCTACAGGTCTATTTTTACTCTAATACCATGCTGTTTTAATTACTACTGCTTTGTAATACAGTTTGAAGTTAGGAAAGGCAATGCCTTCCATATTCTTTTTTCCAAGGCTGCTGTAGTATCCATGGGGGTTTATTATTCCATATAAATTTCAAGAGTGTTCTTTGAAGAATGTCATGGGTATTCTTATAGGGACCACATTGACTCTGTACAAAGCTGTAGGGAGTATAATCATTTTGACAATGTTGATTCTCCCCATCCATGAGCAGGGAATGTGTTTCCATTTCCTTGTGTCCTCTTTTATTTCTTGAAGTTTTCTTTACACAGGTCGTTACACACCTGATTCATCTGAGTCCTAGGTATTTGATTTTCTGTGGCACAATTGTGAAAGTGAGAGATGAGTATCCTGACAACCAGCCTAAAACACATGATCATTTAATCTTTGATAAAGGAGCAAAATTAGGAAATGGAGTAAGGAAAGCCTTTACAGCAAGTGTTGCTGAGAAAACTGAGCAGCTATATGTAACAAACTGAATTTGGACCTCTGTCTAACAATGTGCACAAAATTCAGATCAAAATGGATTAAAGATCTCAATATCAGACCTGAATCCATAAAGTATGTCAAAAAAATTATAGGGAAAACGCTCCACAACATTGAAACTAAAGGCATCTTCAAAGGTAAGACACCACTAACAAAGCAACTAGAAGAAAAAATAAACATATGGAACTGCATGAAACTAAAAAAGTTTTTGCGCCTCAAAAGCAACAGTGACCAAGATACAAAGACAGTCCACAGATCAGATTTGGAAGAATATTCACCCAATACCCATCTGATAAGTGGTTAATATCCAGGGTATATAAGGCACTAGCAGAACTTTACAAGAAGAAAACAGCCAACCCATCACAAAATGGGGAGAAGAAATGAACAGAAACTTTGACAAGGAAGAAGTGTGAATGGCCAAAAGTGTTGGCAGAAGGTAGATCTAAAGTTATGTGAAGGAATGTCTGATGGATACTTCCTGTTAACAGATACGTGGGGTATTCTGGCAGACTGTCTCCCAATAGAGTTAGTATGCAGAATTCCCTAGTGAGACTGTTAATCAAGCTGCAGTTACACAGACAAGGCTATCCTTGGTCTTTTCTTTACACATTTTCTTGTTGGCTATAACTAGCCCAAGATGGAATCTAATGGACGATGCTTAATGTTAAGCAGAAAACAGGTTTTTCTTGTTCTTCTGTCTGACATGTCCTTACCATCATGGGCTAGTCTGGAAGGCTGCATTAGCAACCGTAATGCATTCTTTTGTTCATCTCATCTTACATAGATAGCACCCCTTGCAGGTTTTTGGTACCTGGTTGTCTCCTTCCATGTTGTGAGGCTCTGCTGGGGTGGCGGGCCAGGGCTAGAACCTGCCATCCCTCCCGGGCTCCTCAAGAGTGGCTGGGCACAGGGACAGCCAGTAGCAGCTCTGCCCCATGTCTGTGAGTCTCTGGATCAACATATCTGGGCTGGATTAAAAAAGACTGCTGCAGGGTGGATCTTGATGAGCCGGACTGTGATAGGCTGGTCTGCTGGGTGGAGTTCTGACGAGGGGAAGTCCAGATGTGGAAAATGGAGGCCCTCATAGAGTGGGGGGTCGTCTGGCTTGTTGTGAGCCTCTGCTTGGGTGGCAGGCCAGGGCTAGAAACTGCCATCCCTCCCGGGCACCTCATGAGCAGTTGGGTACAGGGAGAGCCAGTAGCAGCTCTGCCCCCATGTCTGTGAGACGACCCCCCACTCCATGAGGGCCTCCATTTTCCACATCCGGACTTCCCCCCCGTCAGAACTCCACCCAGCAGACCAGACTATCACAGCTTCGGCTAGCGTGGCTGCTTGCAGCCTCGTGGATCATCAATAAATGCTGGATTTTGAGATGACTACAAGAGTATGCTACCATCACAGCAGAGCCTGGCAAGCTACCCGTGTCGTATTTGATATGCCAAATAACAGTAACAATTATAGACCTCATTCCCATGACTTGATGGAATGGTTTGAGGCTCTTATGTTCCTGGAGCAAGCAGGTGCCTTGGGCTCTCCTTGCATGAGACAGGTCATAAGGAGATTTTACTGGTGCCCGCTCGAGCAAATCCATGATGAACAGGAAAACAATGACAGTAACTCCTTCCTATTATTCCTAAGTCCTATGCAAAGAATGTGAAATGTCTTTGTAATGTAAACCATTAGCTGTATTGCCCTTTGAGACTATGGGGTAAGAGAGTTGGGGTCCTTGTGGAGGTGGTAAGTCAGCTCAAGTTAGTCAGCTCAAGTCAGTCAGCTCAAGTGAGCCAGCTAAAGTGAGTTAGCTGGTTAGTCAGCTGCCAAGATGAGAGCTGCTGACCCTCCGGCTGGTGATCATTAAAAATACTAATGGATATACGTCATGTTCCTGGTGTCTCATCTCTGTGCCTCCAACCCAACAGGGCATTCCTGCATCATCTGACGCTGTGAGCTGCTCCTCCTGAAATTAATTTGCAAAATGTCTATTCTTCTACTGTTACTGAACTACAGGGTTGGGGCTTAGAAATAGCCAAAGAAAAGGTCCAGCATTCAGTACCTTGGGAGATGATGCGGGAATATAATTCTCACATAAGCAATAATATATACTACAACAACCAGTGTCGGGGATATGCTGTGGTCCCCAACAGTACCAGGAAGCAAGTTCCCTTCTACCTCCAAGGCCGGTGGGGAATGGATGAAAACTAAGGAATCCGGCGCAGGTTTTAAAATGCTTTACTTATCACAGGTTCAGGAATATAAATCGATAGGAATAGGAAAGACCTGTGCTTAGGATTCCGGCTAGAACCCCAGCCACGTGTGAGCCAAGATGGAGACCACCATATGTTAAGGCCCTGTAAAGAGGAGACAAAGACAAGACTCCCAAGAAGAGTGCGAGCCCCAAAAGAGAGCCCAAAAAGAGAGAGCCAGAGAGGAATCAGGCTAGTGTTATACCCCTGCAACTCAGACCTCCCATTTGTATGGGAAACAAGCAGGGCCAAATGCCCTCAGGTAATTTCTCCCAGCACCTACCTAGGCCCTTTTAGATGCTAATGTCTTGAGCCAAGATCTGCCTTTATAGAGTAGAGAAGGGGGTTCTGAGATGGCATGCCTCTGTACCAAAGACTAATACTAATGCCAGTTAAATATTTCTCCAAGCCTTCACAAGAGTCTCATCTTTACTTCACAGTAGTTTTGTATTTTAGTTGTTTCTGAATTACCAGGGAGCCATGCTTGCTTGCTTGGAGGCAACCAGCATTTCTCTCTGATCTAATTACTTAGAGATCCAATGTGGCCAGGCAACTAGACTGGTAAAATCTAGCTAGTCCCACAATGATTTTGGTAGCATGAGAGAATATTTACACCAGCCAGTACAGAATACATGGTCAAATAAAATGCCACATTTAAACTACCCCCCTATCTACAAAGTGACCTGCAGGAGGAAATCCAGGGCAGATGCAGAGGCTCTTAGGTGTCCTGCAACAAACCAGTTTTGGTCAGAATGTTATTTAAACAAAAGATAGCCTCATTCACTGTTGGTAAAAATGACATCCGGTTTAACCTTGATAGAAAATAGCATAGAGATTTCTAATAAAGAGTCCTATATGACTCAGTGATTATATTTATCTAATCTATACTAAAATATAAATACTCTTATAAATATATTTATTTCGCTTTGATTATTGTAGCACTCATTTAATAACCAGGATGTGGAGAAGTAATTACATTCTAGAAATAGTAAGAGTTTATTTATGTTTCTTTAATTTAAATTATATTTTATTATACCACAGTGAGATACACAATTACAAAGATATTCATGATTGGGTTTGAGTCATACAGATTCCAGATCCATATATCCATCCCTCCACCAGTGCCCTTTTCACACCACCAATGTCCCCAGATTTCCACCCCGCTTCCCCATCCTGCCTCTATGACAGCCTTTGCCTCTTCTGTCTCTCTCCCAATCTCTTTCCCTCTTCCTTCTTTACACATTGTGACTCTCCCTACATACATTTAACTTTTTATCATGTATATCCCTTTGCCTACATTCAATGCTCAGTTCTGTCTGATGTTACCATTTCCAACAGTTCAACAATTAGTAGAACATTGGTATATATTTATATCCCACAAAAGAATGCTGCCATTCTATATCTATCCTTTGTCTTCTGACTAATTGTACTCAGCATGATAATCCTATGTCCATTCATTTGTAGGCAGATTCCATTACTTTGCCCTTCATGACTGCTGCATAGTATTCCATTGAGTAGATGTACTATCTATTCTTGGGTACTCAGTTTGCATCCAGATACTGGCTATTGTTAATAGTGTTGCAATGAATATAGAATACAGACAGTGTTTTTGCTTGTGTTTTCGGATCTGCTGGATATATTCCCAGGAGTGGTATTGCTGGGTCAAATAGGAGCTCAATATCAGTTTTTGAAGGAATACCCATATTGTTTTCTAAAATGGCTGAACCAGTAGACATTCCTCCAAGAGTGAAAGAGTATCTCTTTCTACCTGCATCCATGCCAGCACTGGTTGTTCTTGCTCTTTTGAATATGTGCCAGTCTCTGTGGTGTCAGATGAGAAACGAAATGTTGTTTTAATCTGCATCTCCCTAAATTAATGATGAACACTTTTAAATATGCCTTTTGGTCATTAGAATTTCTTCTTTGTGGAAGTTTCTGTTCATTTTTTTTCTCCCTGTTTTTAATGCTATTGGATATTTTTCTTGTAAATTTCTACCAGTGTTTTGAATATCTTTGATATTAAGCCCTTATCAGATCGGTACTGGGTAAATAAGATTTCCCATTCTGTATGCTGTTTTTGTATCTTGATTACCATTTGTTTTGGTGCAGATTTTCAGTTTCATATAATCCCATGTGTTAATCTTTGCTTCAATGTCTTTTGTCAGTGGTGTTTCGTCTTTGAAGATGCCTTTAGCTTCAGTGTTCTAGAGGGTTTTTCCTATGTTTTCTTCTACGTACCTTATAGTTTTATGTCTGAGGTTGATATCTTTAAAGCATTTTGATTTGACTTTTGTTTATGGCATTAGAAGGAGGTATAAATTCAATTTTTACATGTAGCTGCCCAGTTTCCCAGCACCATTTGCTGAAGAGGCTTTCTTTGTTCCATTTAATATTGTTTCCTTCTTTATTGAACATTAAGTGATCATGTACTTGAGCATGTCTGTCAGGATATTTGTTTCTATTCCAAAGGACTGTCTCTATCCCAATACCATGCCATTTTAATTACTGCTGCTTTGTAGTACAGTTTGAAGTTGGAGAAGGTAATACCTCCCATCTTTGTTCCCTACGATTTGCTTTATCAATTTGTGGGGATTTATTATTCCATAAAAATTTCAGGAGTGTTTGGTCGATTTCTTGGGTGAATGTCATGAGTATCCTTATGGAGATTGCATTGAATCTGTATAAAGCTCTAGGGAGTATTGCCATATTGAACAGAATGTGCCTCCATTTCCTTATGCTATATTTTATTTATTTATTTTTGCTTGTTTGTGTCACACCTGGTGATGCTCAGGGGCTATTCCTTGCTATCCACTCAGAAATTACTCCTGGCAGTGCTCGCGGGACCATATGGGATGCCGGGGACCAAACCCAGGTCGGCTGCGTGCAAAGCAAACTCCCTACCCACTGGATTATCGCCCCGCACCCTATTTTATTTCTTGAAGCAATATTTTGTAGCTCTTTTGTACAGATCCTTTACATTGGAGTCAAACTGATTCCTAAGTATTTGAATTTTATGTGGCACAATTGTGATTGAGGTGGTTTCTTTAATATTCCTTTCATCTCTTTCATTATTTACTTATAGGAAAGCCATTCACTCTTGGGTTGACTATGTACTCAGCCACTCTACTATCACTTGCATAACTTCACTTGCCTTCCGGTTGTTCATCATTTTCTCAAGTGGGCACCAGTAACATTTCCATATGTCCTGTTGTGAGCTATTGTAGCCCAAGGGCATCTGCTTACTACAGGAACACAAAGAGCCTCAGACCATTCCTTCAGGTCATGTAAATGAGGTCTAAAATTGTTACTGGGTTTTGGCATATCAAGTATAACATGGGTAGCTTGCCAGGCTCTGCCGTGTGGGTGGTATACTCTCAGTAGTAGGCTCTCATCTTGTGCACTTATTAATGAACCACTAAATATTTTTTTAAAAAAGAATATGCTGTATAATTAATAGTAATCTCTTTCCGTTAATGTTAAAAGTGGCATGTGTGGTACATCTCCCAAGAGATGATGCCACATAGTTATTATATGTATTTGCAACAGTTTCCTGTACAGCAATACTTCTCAGTATAATAGTACATTATACTAGTACCAGGGAGGGTTTATTTTAATAAGGAGTGGTGAAGTCTGAGTGCTGTAATTCTTTTCTCTTTTTTCTTTTTTATGAATCACTGTGTGATAGTTAGAAACCCAATACATTTATGATCGGGTTTCAGTCACACAATGTTCCAACCCCCATCCCTCCACCTGCACATGTCCCACCACCAAGGTGCCCTTTTACCTTCCTACCACGGCCCTATCCTCTCAACCCTGGACTGTCTCTATGGCTGGCACTTTCTTTCTTTCTCCTTTCTCTCTCTTTTGAGCATTATGGTTTGCAACACAGATATTGAGAGGTTATGTTTGTTCTATTACGTACTTTCAACATGCAGTTCTTACAGAGAGTGGTCATCTACCATCTTTGTCAGAGCGGTCCCTTCTTTATCCCAACTGTCTTTACCCCAAATGGTTGAAGCAGGCTTTCAACTGTGGACCAAACCTCCTGGTTCTTTTTTCTACTATCCTTGAATATTGGTTTCATATTATAAGTTTTATACCCCCACAAATGAATGTAGTCATTCTGTAACTAAATTCCTGAACAAGCCTATCACCTTCTAGAAAATTAAATCATTAATCAAAGGCTTGCATAAACACAAAAGCCCAGGTCTGAATGGATTCATCTGTGAATTGCTCCAAACCTTTAAAGAGGGGGAGCGTGTGTTTCCATATCATTGTTTCTTCTTTTTTTCTTGAAATAGTGTCACACAGCGTATTATTTCTAGGTCCTTCACCTCTTTATTTAAGCTAATTCCAAGGTACTTGATTTTTATGAGATACGATTGTGAATGGGATTTTTTTTAATATCTTTTCTTCACTTTCATTATTTGTATATAGGAGTGTCGGGAGTGCCGCCGGGGTCCCCAACAGTGCTGGGAAGCGAGTTCCCTTCTACCTCCGAGCCAGCGGGGAATGGATGAAGAATCAGCAATCCGATGCAGTTTTAAAAGGGCTTTAATATCACAAGATCCAATATACAATCCAAGAGCAGGGAAAACCTCCGGACTCTGGGTTCCCAGCTAGGCCCCAGCCAAGTGTAGGCCAAGATGGCTGCCACCACGTGTTGAGGCCCAACAGAGAATGGAGAGGACGGGGAAGCAAAACACCAAGGGAAGCCGAAATGGCAAAAGAGGGGAAAAGAGAGAGAGAGAGAGATTCTTTCTTCTTACAGCTTATTTTATAGCTAGGATCCCCCAAACTCCCCAGCCCAGCCCATCCTGGGCTGGGCTATCTAGAGATGAAAACAGGAAAATAGCTTTATAGAAATATAGCAACTTCAGGGAGACCATCTGGTTGTTTACAAGGACCCAGAGCTAATTCAAAGCCTCCTAGCAGAGCTGGGAGGAGCTATAAGCTAAATGTAACTTCCCCTGGCAGGAAGGATCAAATGCCCTCAGGTAATTTCTTCCAGCACCTCACCTAATATCCTGAGCCAAGATCTGCCTGGAATTGCCTTTATAGGGTAGAGAAGGGGGTTTCTGAGGTGGCATGCCTCTGTACCAAAGACTAATACTAATACCAGTTAAATATTTCTCCAAGCCTTCACAAGAAGGCTTCGTCTTCTTCATGGTAGTTTTGTATTTTAGTTGCCTTTGAGTTATCAGGGAGCCATGCTTGCTTGCTTGGAGGCAAACAGCATTTCTGTCTGATCTAATTACTTAGGGATCCAATGTGGCCAGGCAAATATGCTGGTAAGATCTAGCTAGTCCCACGATGATTGTGGTAGCATGAGAGAATATACCAGCCAGTACAGAATACATGGTCAGATAAGGCTGCCACATTCAGACTACCCCCCTATCTATAAAGTGACCTGCAGGAGGCAATCCATGGCAGATGCAGAGGCCTAAGCTTTTAGGTGTCCAGCAACATAGGAGAGCAATGGACATGTGGGTATTGATTTTGTAACCTCCTACTTTGCTAATAAAATTTGTTGTTTCCAGCAGCTATTTATGTAGATTATTTAGGATTTTCTAAATATAGCATCATGTCATCTGCAAATATTGAGAGATTGAATTCTTCCTTTCCTATCTGATGCCCTTGATAACTTTTCTATTGCTAACTACTATGGCAAGTATTTTAGTATGATATTAAATAGGTGTGGTGAGAGTGGGCAATGACTAGTTTTACAGTTGCTTATCAGAGTTTTCTTCCAGCTCCACTGAGACCCAATGACTCTTATGTTTTTCTCTTGACTTCATCCTGATGTTCTCTGTTATCTGTTGGTTTATTTTGAGGCTTTTTTTCCATTTTCTGCTGTTGTCTGGAGATTCTCTGCACATAATCATGGAGATTAATGATTCTGCCATCAGCAGCTATTATTCTACTGCCAAGGTCTTCCAAGTAGTTTTTCCACTTCAATCAAGTTTTTCAGTTTGTTATTTTTGCTTCTATTTCCATTTGTATTTTTCTCATTTCTTCTTGTATCCTATTGTATTTAATTTTCATGTATGTTCCTTTGTTTCTTTGAGGTTTTTGTAGATGCTTAACAGTTCTATTCTGAATTTATTTTCAGAGAGTTATATAGCTCTTTATTTCTGGTTGGGTCATCTGGTCATTTAGTCATCTGGACTTCACTCACTAAGTCTGATGAGTTAATTCATTGCTTCATCATTGTGTCTTTGCAGTTTTTCGTTGTTTCTTATGTGTTTTTATATGATTAGGAACCTATAGTTTTGATGTTTCTGTATGTTTACAATGAGTTATAGAGAGGTGAAGAGAATGAGGCCTGGGTCACTGCTACCACGTATATAGGATATATGTCATATATATAATGCATATTATATAGATATGTAAGACCGATAAGAATATGAATAATATAAATGATTTACAAATATATATTTACATAATATATTTATTTATTAATATAGAATACATATTTATATGTTATATAATATGTGAATACAAGTATTAACATATGTGTTATATATAATAACTTCTTTTGTGAATATGCACGAGAATCTGGGCAGTGTGAGGCATGTGATGAGGGACAGCTTGAGAGGACAGCACTGGGTGAAGATGGTGATTCCTGCAGCAAAAGTTGCAGTATCCAGATTTCAGTCTTCCCTTCATGTGGGTACAGGAACTTTGGTTGGAAGGGTGCAGATACATGCCATACTTTTAACTTTTATTTTCTTGATAATTATTCACATACTGCAATAATAAAACTCCAATAGCATTTAAACAGAAATAGATTAAATAAATCTAAGATAACTAAATATGAAACCAAAAAGGAAAAAAATAACCAGATTAATCTTGAAAAATAAAATAAATTTATCACATTTTATCTTAAAATATATAAAAAATTGTAACAGCTAACTACACTGTTATTGTTCTGAATATATACAGTGTTGTTGCAAAAGAGAAAGTTGGATTGTTTCCTGACATCACACACAGAAACAAAATATTCACACATAACAGTTTTAAACATTTAACATAAAACTGTAAAATCCCTTAAGACAAGAATATAAAAAAATGTTATGATGATGTCTTGACAACATTTCTTTTATAGAGCATCAGATGAACACACAATTATTCACATCAAATGAACACAATGGTTTTTGAACTATGTCAGACCAAAAATAAAATATTTATATAAAAAATTAAGAAAACCTATATAACAGAAAAGAAAATTACAGACTACATACTTGATAAAACACTAAAGTTAAAACTAGGAAAGGGAAGTGGGGATATCTATAAATTAATTTAGCTATGTGTTTTACATGAGTGTGCCTAGGACTCAGTCTTCAGTTTGACATTGTCACTAGAGCACTGCTCAGAGCAACTCCTTAGCAATGATCCAAAAATAGCTGTTGGTCATGTTTGAGAGACCAAAGTTTAACTAATTTTCTTGTGGTCTTTCACACTGGCGAAATGTGGAAAAATTATGGGGATGCTAAATGTACCATAACCAGAAAATGTCCTTTACATTAAGGCAAGGCATTAAGTCATTATGACAAGACGACCTACTCACATCCCAAAATTTACATCTTTAACATAAAATGTACTTTGCTTGCTCTTCAAGCCCATCTGCCCCTGTGAACACATATTTCTCTTGCCTATTGCTATTGCTCGTGAATACATTGCTCCTGTCTCTGTCACATTTTTCTAAGCAAGTTTCATTCAATAAGATTGCCTTGCTTCACTAAAAAGTAACTAAAATAAAGTAATATATATTTCAAATGAATAAACATTGAATAATGTTAGGATTAAATGAGCTTCATCTTTGCATATTGCAATTACATTAAAAGTAGTACGTGACTATATTTTTTATCTCATGTGTATTATATCGATAATGCAGACTATGTAAAACTTGTGATAGATATTTTAATTTTATTATAATTTTTAATTTTTTCATACTAAATTATGTCCTTTAGTTTTATTTGATGATTAATTTTTTGATATAGACTGTTCTAATTATAGAAATCTAGGTGGACTCAAGGCTTTCATAAAATTCAACATGTTTATTGTTGTAAACCAGGAATAAAATACATGAAGAATAGTTTCCTTTATGTACACTTAACTCTGTATTTATGACCACTTAACTCTCTGTTTATGGCATATATTAAGAATGAGGACGCAGTAGGCAATAATATCTTAGCATGCCTTTGGAATCCTCAGATCTTTATACCTGGTCATTAATAATCATGATTTTCTTGGGTTTGAACATTATTGCCTAATTTGTATTTACTTAGAACTGAATACCAATGCCTACACAGCCTACACAAGCCTGCTGTTCTGATATGGAAATCTTACTGAATTTCATTTGATAAAATGCTAATGTGAAACATGTATTACATATAAAAACATAGCATGCAAATTTACAAAGGTCACAAATAAAATATATTGCATGCAATGAATGCTTTCAGAGGTATATATATATAAACAATATATATATTCATTCTATATAAATTTATATACATATAAAAATAAAAGACCATATATCACTGTTTCACTGTATCACTGTCTTCCCATCATTCATCGATTTGCTGGAGGCGGACACCAGTAACATATCCATAAGTCCTGTCACAAGCAAAAGCAAGTGTAGCCCAAGTGCATCTGATTGCTCCTGGGACAGGAAGAGCCTCAAACCATACTTCAGGTCATGGAACTGAGATACATAATTTTAAGAATTCATGTATTATATAACATACAAAAGAGCGTATAAATAAATCTATATTCATATATATAAAGTTATATCTATAAAGAAAAGTATATATTTATTCTCTTTCTTTGCACATTCACCTTTGAAACATTGTTATATTGGTAAATATTTTGTCTTTGTTTTATCATAATCTCAAACTCCATATTATTGTCTATGCCAAACCTCTATGCCACATTGTACTGTTTTTTGGTGAACTAGTTCATCTCATCTTCATAGAATTTTTATTCAAATTAGTGAACTAATAAAAAAATTCTAGGTAAAGGGAATATAACTGGTTGAATCTGTTTTCTGTTTTAATTGAATTAGTATGCCTACTATGATGAAATCTGTTGTATGTGAGACTATTCTTAAGAAAGAGTAAGTATAAGGGAAGAAATGGCATATTTTATGTGCTGCATAGTAATTTTCTTGAGGAAGATATGTTCTATTAATTTATTTCCTGGTCACCTTAACAAAGTTATTGAACAATATGATTTTCAGTTGAAGAGAAATGTTAATTTTTGTCTCCAGACAGCAGTGCTCTTGAGTCAGATAATTTCCCCCTAGCTTATCATTTTAAAATATAATTAAAGTAATTGTTATCTTAATACAATGGTAAAACTTTGTTGGCAAGAACTTTGATCACACTTTCGAAATATTTTTTATATCTGACAATGGAACAGTTATGAAAGTACCATCTCTTCATTGTTAGAGAGCTGTGATTACCACAGTGATTTTTTGTTGTGCACTAATGTTAAAGTTTACTTAGCATAAAATAATATTTCTATGCAATATATGCCTTTAACAGGTTTACAAGACCAGCATTTTTTCATGGACAATATTTGCTACATTAATGTCCAAATAAACTGCATCCCATATATTAGAGCAATTTGTGTAGAATCAGAAACTATAATTTAAATACACTCATTTAGATATAAACTTGTAACTTTTATCTCATATTTTAAATGTTTGAATAAATGTATACAGTTAAATACATGAGAACATTATACAAAATATTTTGAAGATGATGTTAAACTGTATTTCTTCTCATTGATCCTCATTTTTAGATACAAAATTCAAAGATAGAAATTCACTTAATCTGTCAACTTAATTGAATGTTATATACCGAAGTTTTTGCTTGTTATAAAGAATGGATCAGACACAACCTCTGTTAACACATGTCTTGAGTCTATAGTGGAACTGCATTTAGCAAGCACAGTTTTCTTTTATTCCACTTATTGTAAAATCAGCTATATACTGATAAGACAGCCATGTATGGAGTGGAAAGTACACATATTATAGCACACTAAACTATTAATATATGTAAACATATAAAATTATAACTACATGTATGATTTTAATGCATTTGTTTAGATATAATTTATCTGCAGAACTATAAACATTAGAATTTAAATGCTTGAAATTCATTGCAGGCACTGTGATTACCTACCAAGTATCCATTAATTGCTAGTATGCAACAGAAGTCATACTAGCAACAGTTTTGGCAGGGGGAAATAAAATCAAATTTAGTTAATGGATCTTTTGCAAAGAGTGTACCATGTCTGTAAAGGCCATTTAGAAATATTTCAACATCTTTTAGGGTTTCCAAAAGACTAAAAGGTAATATTGACATTCAGTGTCCCTGAGTTATTAATGGTAAATATCCTGCAATCTATACAACTGTCCTGTACATCAGAGAAAACCAGTATAGTACACTCCCAGGTGACACAACAAAAACAACACTTCATTCTAATTTTGTTATATGCTGCCCTCTGTATCCAGTTAAATTTTTACTTAATATGAACGTGAAACCCCAATTTGGGTCAGTGGTGTGATAAAGGGAGTTTACAGGAGGGTGAGCATGTATGTAACTTAGAAACTTAAAATCTTTTTTTTTAAACCTAAATATTTGTAATATTTGGAGTTAAGGCTGTTATCTTACAAATCCAAACTCACTGGCCATATTTGGAATAATGGACATGGTAGCATTAAGATTTTTGTTACCTAGTTATTACCCAGTTATTTATCAAGTGGAAAACTTAATATATGAGTGTGTTTTTCTCTATTACTCTTTTGCAGTATTCATATTACAGGATCTAGTATTTTCCCCACTGCTCTTAAAATAAATTGAATATTTTATTATTGATTTCACCTGATATGTACAAAATAATGCAAGATAACAGTTTTCCAAACATGATAAAATTGAACAATTTTACATAGAGTATTCCTTAATTTTTGAGGGTAATAAAAGTAATCTTTGTTAACAAATCTTGCAAAAAATTTTCTTTTAGCAGGTGCAAGAGAAACCAAACATCTGTATTTAAGCAGAAAAGGAAGAAGGGAAAGTTTCTAATCATGTTGATTCTTGCAAAATGAAAAATTATAAAGTAGTTAAAATGTAAAATGATCGACCGTTTGTCATTTATATACTCTAAATGCATAATTGAACATTCTAAAATATTTTGCATTATTTTTACTTGGTACCAAAAATACAATTAGAAACAGAAAACATATTTGTGTAGTGTAAACTTTATCATACTACATACCCTAAAGTTCATCCATATGTAGGAGTCATTGCTTCAACCTTGAATCCAATAGCTTGCAGGAAAAGTTATAATATAATACTTTCTTGGAAAAATGACCAAACGGTTATATAGAGATTTCAACCTTTTGCATAGTAAAAAAACTTGCAATCAGTTAAATTTTCATGTGCATTGAAATCTGTTAAAGCATATAATTTATGTTTTCAAAATGTGATGCTCACTAGAATATCAAATGAATATGAATTTGAAGGCTTGC
This sequence comes from Cryptotis parvus, assembly GCA_021461705.1. Classification (NCBI taxonomy): domain Eukaryota; kingdom Metazoa; phylum Chordata; class Mammalia; order Eulipotyphla; family Soricidae; genus Cryptotis; species Cryptotis parvus. The sequence continues at coordinate 54,735 of JAJIBD010031910.1, read as the reverse complement.
AATAAGTCGTATTATTTCATATTTTTTTAAGTTTTAAAAACTTTAATACCAATAGACAGACTTACTGCTAGAAATATATGAGAACTAGATGAGGTTTATCTGGAATTGATAATCAGATGACTAATTCAAAACAAATTATGTAATTTAAAAATATATATTAAGAATTACCTACTTCATTGTTTATATTTAAAGTTTTTATATAACATTGTAATGTTATATTATTTAAACTAATAATTTTAAGTATATAGGAATAACACAATTATTGTTTATTTTTAGGCCACATGCAGAGGTTATTAAGGCTTACTCTTGGTTCTGCACTCAGGGCTCATTCCTGGCAGTGATTGGGGTACCATCTCTGGTGTCTGGGATCAAACTTGGGTAAAATGAGTACAAGGCAAGTGCTGTATTATCTCTCTGTCTCCAGACAATCTTTGTTAGAATGTAAAAAAGTAGAAATAAAATTAAATAATTTAAGTACTTCTAAAGAGAAACAATGTACCGTGAATTAAGTATCTTAAAATATTCTTATAAAACAGTCTTATTATAAATAAATTATAAACTACATATACATTCTGAAAACTTATAGGGATTATATAATAATATATACAAACAAATGCAAATATATATAAAATCTAATGTTAGAATTAAGTTTATTTTAGGTAACATTATTTTCCTAAAATTTAACATAGAGTATTAGATTTTATGTGAAAATAGAATATTGGCAGTTAGTTTATTTATTTATTTTCTTTCTGTACTTTTTACCTGAAGAAATTTTGATGTCATATAATGCTTGTAAACTCTCTTAGAGTTGGGGACATAGATAGTCACTTGATCACTTGACTTCCCGTAGATTACTCAAGCGGGCACCAGTAACATCTCAATATGTGCTGTCACATGCGAAGATAGCCCAAGGGCATCTGCCCGCTCAGGAACATAAAGAGCCTCAAAACATTCCATCAAATCATGGGAATGAGGTCTATAATTGTGACTGGTATTTGGCATGTCAAATACGACACGGGTAGCTTGCCAGACATAGATAGTAAATGGGTTAAGACATTCAGCCTCTCATTTATCTGACCTTGCTTTAATTTGATGCCATTGTGACCCCAACCACTACCCTTGGAGCCCAAATATCCTAACTAAGAAAATAAATAAGAAATAAACTATCTTTTGACAATTTTGTTTTGGTGCCACCCCCCACAAGGCTTAGATTCTTACTCGTGGCTCTGTGCTCTTGAATCAATCTTTGTGATTTTCTGGGGACATATACCATACCATGGGATAGAAATTAGATCTGCTGCATTCATGGCAGATACCTATCAGTTGTACTTTTTCTTTAGTTACCACCTGCTATGTTTTAAAGTTCATTATTGAAAAATCAATTTGCTTATTTTATAATTCTACATAGCATTTCTTTCCAGAATTTGTAAGTTACTTCCTTATAGTCTTCTACATTTTCTAGACCATTATGAAGTCTGCAATTATTAGACTATCAGATTAATATTTTCCCTTTGATGGCTTAAGTAATTCTAAAAATATTTTTATCGAGTTAACTTAGACTTAAAATAATGTAAGTACTTCTGTATTTTAGGGGTAAATATTTACCACCCTATACCTAACACTCCCATTTTTTCACTTTCATTAAAGAGGGATGATTAACCAAATTGCTGGTAGTTGCATTTTATGCATATAATAATCCAACACCAATCTCTCCACAAGTGTCAGTTTCCCAAAACTAAGTTCCCCAGATTTGTTCCCCATCACAAACCCTACTCTATCATTCCTCTGTCAACTTGACAGGCACATTGCAGTTTCAGTGGTTTCCACTTAGATATCATGTTTCCAGCTTGACTGAATCTGTGTTTGTTGTCTTTGGCTATACCCCTCCTGATATCATCGGTACAACTAAACTTTGATATGTGTTAATTTACTATGACTTGTTCTCTTCTTTCCCCCTTGATTTCTTTCCTTCTCTGTTTGTCTCCTCTCTAAGCACTAGAGTGAAGGGATGATTGAAGCATCCCCTTTTACTACAATGCATTTCCTCATCCAGTGGTCTTTATTCCACAGATAAGTGCGGTCATCCTGTGTTTGTGTCTCTTCTGAGTTGCTTCACTCAACATGGTGTCTTTCAGTTCCATCCATATTGTGGCAAATTGAATGATTTCATAGCTCTTGCAGTTGCATAGTATTTCATTGTGTTATGTATTTAATCTTCATAATCCTTTCATCTGTTTTGGGGAAGCTAAGTTAACTCTCTCTGTATCTTAGCTATTATAGAGTTCAGCAATGAATAATGGTGTATATATATGTATATATATATATATATATATAAAAAAACCTTTGGGGAGAGTGACACTTTCCCATTTGACCCTTTCATTCAATTACATATCCCCAAATTAAAAACTTATTTCTGTACTCAGAGGATTTTGTTTTCATTGCACTTTATCTATTTCATCTTCATAAAATAGAGGTCAGCTGACTGACCAGGTCAGCTGGTAGACCTCTACAGATCCACCTCTGAACCCCATGAACAATGATTGGGACACTCCCCAACTATAAGACCAAGTAAGAAAGCAGTGATGTGATTGAAAAGTGACCTGACAAAGATCGGGGCATATTGAATCTGAATTGTGTAATGGTGTTATTTTCCCTTTGAAAGCAAAGTTGAAATAAAGACCTGGGGAAAGTTTTTATAAGAACTCAACAAATGCAGTTCTTTTAAGAGTGGATCTTTGCATATTCTCAATGGAGAAGGGCAAAAAGGACATTGATTTGATTGCAGTATAAGGTCTATTCTTAGTAGGGTCATGCCATTAGAGAGAAAAAGAGGGATATTTCAATGTATGATAAAGTATATGGAATATATATATATATGCAATACATGTATATCTATTTTATTATTGAATCGCAGTGAGATACACAGTTACTGAGTTGTTCATAATTGGGTTTCAGTTATTCAATGTTACTTGGATTATATTTTAAGTGCTATTAAAAATCAGAGCCTCAATTAATTTGATGGTTTGTGAGTATAGGTATATATGTAGATTACATAATAATGCTTCATTTTAATATATGAAATTGTTACAATACCCATGTATTGAGGAACATATTTTTTGAGTTTCTGTGGTGTCCCAAAGTGTGTTCATAGGTCTGGGAGCCATTCTTCAGCAACCCTTTCCTTTTATCAGGTTTGTGAGAGTGCTTAAATAATGGTACTACTCAGGATCTTGCCATATTGTGGGGCTGCCAGAGCAATTCTATGCTGTCCTCAGAAGACTATGCAATGATGGAGATTGCATGTGGGACCCTGCCCATACAATACATAGATTCTGAAATTTTGAAGTCTCTCTCAGGCCCTCATTGTTTACTAATTATAAGATTAAATGTCACATAGACCATTACATTATAGAGCAGTTTTCTATAATAGGAATGGGATATTGTTAGCTAATCTGTCATCTAAAATAATATATCTTTTTTATTTTTTTTGCTTTTTGGGTGACACCCGGCAATGCTCCAGGGGGTTACTCCTGGCTCTTCTCTCAGGAATTACTTCTGGTGGAGCTAGGGGAACCATATGGGGATGCAGGGATCAAACCCCAGTTGGCTGCATGCAAGGCAAATGCCCTACCCACTGTGTTATTGCTCCAGCCCCTAAAATAATATTTCATAACTAGTGTATTTAGACCACTAAAATTGAGAAAGATTATTGTCATGGTATTTTGTAAAATCTTTCTGTATAAGTTTGTTGTACTTTTTGGGTTTTGTTTTACATTAGCTCTTTCAGCCCTTCTTTTAAGGAAGGTGTTGAGTCTACGAAGTTCCTGAGCTGTTGTTTATCCAAAAGCTGTTTATCTGTCCTTCAAATCTGAATAAGAGTATAGTTAAAGAATCTTGGTGAGGCATTCATTTCATTGATCTCTTTCACTCTATTCCACCACTGCCTTTGACATTGGAGATTCTCTTCTTATAGGTTTGCTCCTATGTATAAAATTTCCTTCTTTGATCTTGCCGCTTGAAGAATTGTGTCACTCTCTCTATGGCATCCAGTATTCTGGCTAGAATATATCTTGGAGTCTTTTTATTGGGGTCTTTTTATGCTGGTGCCCTTTGAGCTATTTGGAACTAGATGCCTGCATCCCTTAACTCTGGGAACTTTTCTGCAAGGATTTTTTTAACTGTGCCTATTTCCTTTGGGTTGCCTTCCTGTCCCTCTGGGATTCCGATGATTCTTATGTTGTTCCTCTTGGGATTCATCCCAATGTCCTCTGTTCTGCTGCAGATCCATGTTTTGTCTTTTTTTTTCACCTGTTGCTTTTCTCTGAGTGCTTTCTGCAGCTCATCCTCATTCTCACTGATTCTGTCTTCTGCTGCTGTCATCCTGCTGGTGTGGGCACCCATTGAGTTTTTTATTTCATCAACTGAATTTTTTTACTGATTATATTTCTGTTTGTAGTTCTCTAACTTTATCCTCTCATTTATTCCCTTAATTTATTGACTACCCTTTCCACTGCTTCACTTATGTCCTGTAGTATATTGGACATTTGTTCCATTTTTACATTGAGCTCATTAAATGTCCTTAACATTTCCTCTCTGAATTTTTTGTCAAAGAGAATGTCAATGTGGGAATTACTAGTTTATGCTTCAGGGCTCTTTTCTTCTTCCATCTTTCGAGGATGGGATCTGCATTGTTTCCCAATAATGCTGTGGTAGTCTGGAGTTGGAATCTTTGGGAGGTACTGCTCCTCTCTCACTGCCAGATAGGTCTCTGTAGATGTCAGTTTTTCTGTGCTTTAGGGTATGTTTCTTTGTCGGTGTGGTTCAAGTAGTTAGTCTCCTATTGTGAGACCCCGTAACAGAGTCCAGTGTTGATTCAATTCAATACGGAAAGAGGATTAGTAGTGGCTGCTGGCATGAAGACCCACCTCCCCATAGGTCCTAAGTGGAAAGGAAGGACACCATGGGTGGGACCAAGTCTCGAATACAGTCTCTGGGTGCTCGCTTAGGATGATGCTGGTTATTGTAGCACCTGGTTTCTGTCCCTGAATCCTAAAAAGCTGAATATGCATTCCCTTACGTTGGTGCATGCCTAAAATAATATTTCTTTATTGAACAAGTTCATCAAATAGACTTTATGGTCATCTCTTTTTAAACATTAATTTTAGGGGCCGGGCGATGGCCAGCGGTAGGGCGTTTGGCTTGCCGCGGCCTGCTCATGCCGGGCCAGGGTCGATCCCGGCATCCCATATGGTCCCCCCGAGCCCGCCGGAGTGATTCCTGAGTGCGAGCCAGGGTAGCCCTGAGCTTGCCGGGTGTGACCCAAAAGCAAAAAAAAAAATAAACATTAATTTTAGTCTTTCTATCGAATATTTTTTGTTATAACCTGAAATAAAATAATATATAAAATGATCAAAATTTTTTCTCATATTCTAAATGCTCAGGATTTATTCTTGACACTGATTGATCATGACCCTTGAGGTACTCAAGGAACCATATGTGCATCGGGAATGCTGCCAGGGTCCCTGATGCTGCTGGGAAGTGAGTTCCCTTCTACCGCCAAAGCCAGCAGGGAATGGATAAAGACTCAGAAACTGATGCAGTTTTAAAAGGGCTTTACTATCACAGGTTCCAATATACACTCCAACAGCAGGGAAAACCTCCGGACTCTGGGTTCCCAGCTAGGCCCCAGCCAGGTGTAGGCCAAGATGGCTGCCACCACGTGTTGAGGCCCAACAGAGAATGGAGAGGATGGAAAAGCAAAATGCCAAAGGAAGCCGAAATGGCAAAAATGGGAAAAAAGAAGGGGCTTCTTTCTTTGCAGCTTATTTTATAGCTAGAAATCCACCCAAACTCCCCAGCTCAGCCCATTCTGGGCTGGGCTTTCTAGAGATAAAAACAGGAAAATAGCTCTATAGAAATGTAGCAAATTCAGGAGACCATCTGGCTGTTTACAAGGACCCAGAGCTAATTCAAAGCCTCCTAGCAGAGCTGGGAGGAGCTATAAGCTGCATGTAACTTCCCCTGGCAGGAAGGTTCAAATTCCCTCAGGCAATTTCTCCCAGCACCTCACCAAATATCTTGAGCCAATATCTGCCTGGAAATGCCTTTACAGGGTAGAGAAGGGGGTTTCTGAGATGGCATGTCTCTGTACCCAAGACTATACTAATGCCAGTTAAATATTTCTCCAAGCCTTTATAAGAGTTTCGTCTACTTCACGGTAGTTTTGTATTCTAGTTGCCTTTGAGTTATAAGGGAGCCATGCTTGCTTGCTTGGAGGCAAACAGCATTTCTCTCTGGTCTAATTACTTAGAGATCCAACGTGGCCAGGCAAATATGCTGGTAAGATCTAGCTAGTCCCACGATGATTGTGGTAGCATGAGAGAATATTTATACCAGCCAGTATAGAATACATAGTCAGATAAGACTGCCATTTAGACTACCCCCCTATCTATGAAGTGACCTGCAGGAGGCAATCCATGGCAGATGCAGAGGCCTAGGCTTTTTAGGTGTCCTGCAACATATGTGGTTCTAGGGATTGTTCCTAATTGGCTGCATGGGAAGCACCTTACCTGCTATACTATCTATAGAACCTAACAGCTTTAGAAATTTTGATGTAGCTGCACACATATATATCAGTCATTACCATCCAGACAATAATATATGTAAATTCGCAAGATTTTAAATATATTTCCTTTACCCAGTTAATAGATATCTGTGTATTATCTCTTCATATGTCACTATATATTAGTATATTATGCAAATGTGAACACTCTATATAATGCATATATATATATGCATACACATTTCTGTATTTAATTTATGAGCTAACACATTTCTGTATTTAATTTATGAGCAGTGCAATTATATGGATATACCACAGTTTATTCATTCACCTGCTGATACATATTTTGATTGTTTTCAGTTTATGGATTATTTACAGATACTGATGCTATTAACATTAATATACAGTTGTTGCATGGGGTATCTCACCCGCATGGCAGAGCCTGGCAAGCTTCCCGTGTGGTATTTGATATGCCAAATACCAGTAACAATTATAGACATCATTTCCGTGATATGATGGAATGGATCTTTATGTTCCTGGAGCGAGCAGATGCCCTTGGACTACACTAGCATGTGGCAGGACATATGGAGATGTTACTGGCGCCCGCTCAAGCTAATCGGTGATCAACAGAAAGACAAGTGAAAGTGATACAAGTTGCATGGACTGTGTTTTTTTGTCTTAAGTAAGTTCCTAGTAGTGTGATGAATAAGTGTTAGCTTTTCTAATAATTACCCAATTGTTTTTCAAGGAGTAAATTGAATTAGCGCTTATTGTAAGTAACAACATATGGAATTTCAGTTTCTACAATTTTCCAAGATGTGGCTCTGGTGAATTTAATATCTATGTAATGTGTACCTCATTGCCATTTTTAAATGTTACCTTTCTACTCATAAAAATATCAATAATTTTTTTCGAATATTTATTTAATGTATTGATATATTAAATTTGGTTGATTCTATATTGAGATATTTTTTGGTATTTTAATTAATAGAAAATGTTTTATCTGTAGTTAATACAAAAATATATAACTTCATTTTATTCCTTATTTTAAAAACATTGATTAATAGCAGTTCATTCAGAAGACCTGTATATCAAAATCACACTGAGGGATTACTAAGAAGTGAGAGTTTCTGAACCTGTTCTCAAATAGCAGATACAAAAGTGATCACTTGAATCCAATAAATTTATGATATAGTTTCCTTGTTTAATGCCTTGTAATTGATAATTTACTTTCACGGATATCCTAATGTTAATATATCTATGTTATAGAGATATGGAATATAACTTGCTCTACCTTTAATAAAAAAGTATGGTAGCAAAAAGTAAATTATATTGTAGAGACATGATGATTTTTTTCAAATGATTTCATGGGAGAAATTGAATTTCTAGTTTTCAATAATTGAGGTTATTGAGCAATGTAAGTTACTAAGTTGAAGAGCAGCGATATTACTGAAGACTTGAAAAGACAAAAAATATATTGCACCAATTAGACAGACTACCTTATTGAGAAAGGTAGTTCATGTATGAAATTCCACTAATCATAGTTTGTAAACCATAATGACAAAAAAAAATTGACATGCACTTATACAGAACATAGGCAGGAACAATGGTTTAATTTTATACATGTATAAAATAAATATTAATAAAGTCATAGATGTTTCTGATATATTTGGAAGTCCATTGCCTGTATATTTTGGTTGGAATATTTTGCTAATGTAGTATGATTTTTAGTTACATAAGATTGTTTTGTGTATTATATAAACTCAATTAAATCATAGTGTAAAGCACAATATGTAGAGTGGAGGAGAACTGATAATCCACTAAAGTTTTTAAAAAATATAAATAAGTACATAAAACAACATTATACTCTGATCCATTTTTCTGTTTAATTTTATTTTTTGGTCCTATAACAGATAATGCAAGTTTCTAAAATCCCACAATTCCACTGGGGATATATGTGATTTCTACACTAGAGGATAGATTTAAAAAAAAAAAACTTCATGCTTTATATTTCACTAAATGCTAAGTGCTTTAAATTAGAAACTCTGGAAATGGAGAGAATGTTTTGTTTATCCATCAGTTCAGAAAATTATAGTATATGTGCTATGAGATACTGATAATACTTATTCTAATGGAATGTAGTAGAAGACATGGAAGCTTCAGGATGAAGGTAATTGACTAATATGTAACCTGATAATTTTCACTTTTCCTCCTCTTCTGTACTTGTTATATATGATAAAGTATTTTAATGGTATCTATTTACTGCAAGAGTGAGACCCCTGAAAGAACAACTACAGAAAAAAAGTAGTTATCTTTTATGGATTCTTGGATTTATAATTTTATTTTATTTCATATTTTTATTTCTTTTTTGGGTCACACGTGGAAATGCTCAGGGGTTGCTACTGGCTCTGCACTCAGGAATTACTCCTGGCAGTGCTCAGGGAACCATATGGGATGCTGGGGAGCAAACCTGGATCTGCTGCGTAAGGCAAACACCCTACTCCCTATACTATCACTCCAGTCCCATGGCTTTGCAGTTTTAAAAGACATAAAAGATTATAGTAAGACTATTCTAAGTTATACTGATATTTACTTAATGAAAAAGAATTTTTATTAGAATATATTTTAAAGTTTTAGTAGTTGGCATTGCTGTCAATTATGAATTTATACAACCAAAGTTATTTATAATACCCCAAAAGTCATGTAGGATAAACAAAACTATACACATACAAAGAGCAATTAAAAGCAACTCAAAATTTCAGAAAGGTTAAAACCAGATCATGATAGTTGATAACAGGATAATACCAAGCACATTCACTTCTTAGTTTGTTTCTTAAGAGCATTGTCGGAAGCTGCTGGGGTCCCCAACTGTATCAGGGCAGAATTTCTCTTCTACCTCTAAATCTGCTGGGAACGGATAAAAACACATGAGTCTGGCACAGTTCCAAGAGGCTTTTAATAGTAAAAAAGGCTCTAGCATGCAATCCAATATAAGGGAAGACTTCTAGCTCTGGTCAGAACTTAGACCATATTCGGAGTGCCCAAGTTTCCTACTAAAGGGGATTCCACCAGAGAGAGTCCCACTAAAGTGGATCCCACCAGAGAGGAGTCCCACTAAAGAGAGGAAAGTACCTCAAATCAGTCCCCTTATATACACAAAACTAATCCAAACCTCAGGGAGGGTCTTGTCAACAAAGAACCCTAAACAGCTTCTAGATAGTAGAAGAGGGTAGAAGGGTGGTGCCACACCCTACTACAGGTCTAAAAAATGATTATGCAAAGGACTAATCCCTTCTTCAGTGATTATTAGATCGATCACTTGATCACTTGAATCCCATTATTCATCGGCTTGCTCAAGTGGGTGCCAGTAACATTTCTATTGGACCCTATCACGTGCAAATGTAGCCCAATCACATCTGTTTGATGCAGGAATATGAAGAGCCTCAAACCGTTCTTTTAGGGTCTTGACGAAGAAGTCTGACCATCTTGTAGGTGGGAGGCCACGTGATCTTTTGACATCCCGTGGGATCCAGTCAGTAACGGCTCTAGTCCAGCGGTCATCTCCAAATCGCATTACATGTCCAGCCCATCTGGTTTTCAATGCCTTGGAAAATGAGACAGCGTCCCCTGATTCTGGAATAGTGATGGAGGTTGGAACTCCGGATTCCTTCTCTCACTTGAGTGAGGCGTGATATTCCAAGGATCACGATCACGATCACGATCTTCCCGTTAATCATCTATTTGCTAGAGCGGGCACCAGTAATATCTCAATATGTCCTGTCACATGCTGTAAAGCCAAGGGCATCGGCTTGGTACAGGAACATAAAGAGCCTCAAACCATTATATTAGGTCATTGTTACTGGCATTTGGCATATCAAATACAACACGAGCAGCTTGCTAGGCTTGCCGTGGGAGGCAACTCTATAAACACCTCCAAATAAAGCCTTTATTGATGAACCGCGCGGCCACTTTGCGGCGGGCCAGGCTGGTGGGCTGGTCGGCTGGGTGGAGTTCTGATGAGAGGGAAGTCCAATGTGGAAAATGGCGGCGCCCATGGAGTGGGTGGGGGTCGTCTGGCTTGTTGTGAGGTTCTGCCGGGGTGGTGGGCCAAGGCTGGAACCCACCATGCCTCCCGACTGCCTCATGAACGGCTGGGCACAGGGAGAGCAAGGAACCGCTCTGCCCCATGTCTGAGAGGTCTCTGGACCAGCATACCTGGGCCGGATTGAGGAAGAAACTGCTCCAGGGTGGGTGTCGATGATCCGGGCTGTGATGGGCTGGTCGGCTGGGTGGAGTTCTGATGAGAGGGAAGTCCAATGTGGAAAATGGCGGCGCCCACGGAGTGGGTGGGGGTCGTCTGGCTTGTTGTGAGGTTCTGCCGGGTGGTGGGCCAAGGCTGGAACCCACCATGCCTCCCGACTGCCTCATGAACGGCTGGGCCCAGGGAGAGCAAGGAACCGCTCTGCCCCATGTCTGAGAGGTCTCGACCAGCATACCTGGGCCGGATTGAGGAAGAAACTGCTCCAGGGTGGGTGTCGATGATCCGGGCTGTGATGGGCTGGTCGGCTGGGGGAGTTCTGATGAGGGGAAGTCCAATGTGGAAGGCGCGCCACGGGTGGGTGGGGGTCGTTGGCTTGTTGTGAGGTTCTGCCGGGTGGTGGGCCAAGGCTGGAACCCACCATGCCTCCCGACTGCCTCATGAACGGCTGGCACAGGGAGAGCAAGGAACCGCTCGCCCCATGTCTGAGAGTCTCTGGACCAGCATACCTGGGCCGGATTGAGGAAGAAACTGCCCAGGCTGCTCCAAGGATAGCTCTTTGGATTCCTCTCTGGGAGACCCGAATAGCATTCTCATCCTGCTTTCGTAGGGCCCAGGTCTCTGAGGCGTATGTTAATGCAGGGAGAACGGTGGAGTCAAAGAGATGTGCCCAGCGCTGGAGGTTATTGTTCTTTTGGCTATTTCTTCAATGTTTTTGAAGGCAGACAGTTCCACAATAAAATTGACCACATCATCTTCAATTGATGGTTTTTTCTGACCGATGTTGCTGTCGCCCCAAATTCCAAACAGGATTGGACCACCGTCTCCTTCGTGCAAAATTCTACTTCACGCAATGGGGGAGAAAAGGCTGCAAAGTTCAAGAAGAGGACTCACAGAACTACCACCAACTGGGAACTCTTTGGCGCCATTGCGCAACATGGGAAGATACCATCATTGACGACATTGATGAAGAATACAACCGACTGGTTCAGCACCTCCATGATTGTGCGAAGAATGCTGAGAGAGAGAAAGACACACAAGGACGCCTGTCTTCAGAAACTCTTGAGCTCATTCACAAACGTGGCAAGGCGCAAGTCTCAGGCGTCTAAATGCTAACTTCCAAGCTTGCAAAGCAGTGCAGAGAAGCGATAAAGGAAGACCTCAAATAGAGAAGAGCTGAAATACTGGAAGATGCAGCGGAAGCTGGATTATTAGATTATCTTATGTAAAACACTGGAGAGAGAAGGGGGGCTGGTGTAAAGTAATCCATCTTAATTTCATGGACTTCATGTTATCTATATGACACCCACAAGGTTCTTATTTACAGTCTGCACCACGGTAATTCTGAGTATCTTGTTCTCTGTACACTGAAAGGGTCACACTTGCCTGCTTGAGGGCAAACTAGTATGATCCTTCCTATAATCTTAGAGGATAGTCTCAACATAGCTAGAGTGGTAATCTCTTGGTAAATTCTAACTGTCCCACGCTTGGTCCAGTGGGTCTAAAGAGGAGCTGCGCCTAATCTAGATAACATAGAAGTCTTAGAAGACTTATAATAATACACAGAAGTCACTCATTCAGAGGCAAGGTGACTTCTGTAACTGCCACAACCTCCATCAGTGTTTATACAGAAGAGAGATCTCATTAGTCTGAACCCTGGTTTAAGAATATGTAAATAGATTAATCTGTCAGTGGATAAAATAGCAAACCTCCCAATCTAGTTAGGCCTGTCATCCAACAGAGCATAATAAATACCATGGCATAACTGAATCTCCGTGTACAGTATAGATTTAAATTTGAATTACTCAAAATGTATATGTTGTAACCTGATCACTAACTATAATTGTATTTAGACTGTCATTTTTGTGATTATTAGGTCATGGGGATAGAACCCTCATGCATGTACCTTTATTCACTATCACTATCACTATCTTCTCGTTAATCTTTATTTTCTTTATTATTTTCTAAATTTATTATTTTCTAAATTTGTAGCAGTACATAATGTACAACACACAGCACTCCATTTGCTCAACAATATCTCAACTGCAGCTCTTTGTACTGTTACTGAAAAATAATGGCCTTGCCTGGTCACTAGCACTATGGCAATAGTGTACAGGAAGTGTCAGGAGAATGGCATGAAAGTGGCGGTAGCTTCGGCAGTCAGGTCTCAGTTTCCTCCAGAAGATCTTTTCTAGTATTGTTTGGTACCACCAACAGTTTGCAGATTCCAGACTACAGTGAATAACAGAGTATATAAAAGTGGCCTTAGAAAACTTTTTTTGCCCTTTCTACTCTGTGACGATCTTTAGACAAGAATACACCATAACCCTTCCTTTTAGCCTTCTACTATTTCTGCATCAAATGAATTTATATACTTAGAAGCCACTGAAACAAAATAAGTTTTTTATTAAACTGTTATATTTATCTGTAGTTTAGTTAACATGGTTGCAAAGTGTTAAAATATATGGTATATGAACTTCACTACATTCCTCTGTCACAGTCTAGAACAGTTATAATTATTTCTCTCTCACCATTGCTTGGTAATCAGTTCTGTATCCAAACCTACGGGTTAGAAATTGTCAAGTGCTGTGCGTTTCTTTGTTTATTGGTCTCTAAAATCCACATGTGAGTGATATTCTTCCTCTGACACATTTTGCTTAGTATCCTATTATCTGGGTTTATCCCCATTGCACTGAATATGACACATGATTTCATATTTTCTTGGAGTTGTATAGTATTGTCATATATATATGTATATATATATGCATACATATATGCTGTCTCATTTGCCAAAGCATCAAAAATCATATGAGCTGGACATGTAATGTGATTTGGAGGCGACCGCTGGACTAGAGCCGTTACCAACTGGATCCCACGGGATATTAAAAGGTCACGTGGCTGCCCACCAACAAGATGGTTAGACTTCTTCGTCAAGACCCTGAACAAACAGTTTGAGGCTCTTCATATTCCTGAAGCAAACATATGCCATTGGGCTACACTGGCACGTGACAGGGTCAAATGGAATTGTTACTGGTGCCCGCCGAGCAAATCGATGATTAACGGGATATCAAGTAATATATATATATACATATATATGTGTGCATATATATAACTAGTTCATTTATATATATAAATGAACTAGTTATATATATGCACACATTTATATATATATATATATATATATATATATATATATATATATAAATGAACTAGTTCCAGAGGCCCCATTCACTCTCAATGGAAAAAACATCTCTGAATGCAACAGTAATGTGTACCTAGGTTGAGAAGTCAACATGATCACTGTATCACTGTCTTCCCCGTATATCATCGATTTGTCCAGTGGGTACCAGTGTTATCTCAATATGTCCTGTCACATGCGAGATTGCCCAAGGGCATCATCATGCTCCAGGAACATAAAGAGACTCAAACCCTTCCATCAGGTTATGGGAATGAGGTCTATAATTGTTACTGGATATTTGGCCTGTTAAATACGACACAGGTAGCTTGCCAGGCTCTGCAGTGCAGGTGGGATACTCTAGTAGTCACCTCAAAACTCGAGCAATTATTGATGAACCACAAGGCTGCAAAGTGGCGGCCGCACAAGCCAGGCTGTGATCTGTTCTTCTGCTGGGTGGAGCTCTGAGTCAACATGTTAAACCACTTAAAACCTGAGCTTCACAAGAGGAAGGGAGCAGCATGGAATGCCTTAAAAAGCATCGAAGAAATAGCTAAAAGGACAAAGAACCTCCAGGCCCGGGTGCAATTCTTTGACTCCAACATTCTCCCTGCATTAATATATGCCTCAGACCTGGGTCACGGAAAGCAGGATGAGAACATTATCTGGGTCTCCCAAAGAAAAATCAAAAGAGCTATGATATGCTTGGAATATCACGCCTCACTCAAGTGAGAGAAGGAATCCGGAGTTCTGATGACCGCTGCCATTCCAGAGTCAGGGGCACTGCCTCGCTTTCCAAGGCATCGAAAATCAGGTGGGCTGGACATGTAATGCGATTTGGAGACAACTGCTGGACTAGAGCCATTACCGACTGGATCCAACGGGATGTCAAAAGATCATGTGGCCGCCCACTTACAAGATGGTCAAACTTCTTCGTCAAGACCCTGAATGAACGGTTTGAGGCTCTTCATATTCCTGAAGCAACCAGATGCCAATGGGCTATATTGGCATGTGATAGGGTGAAATGGAAACGCTACTGACACCCATTACAGCAAGTTGATGAATAACGGGATGTCAAGTGATCAAGTTATATATACATACATATATGTATATATGTATATACATACATAAAGAACTGGTTGCATATATACATATATATGTATATATACACATATGTATATATGTATATATGTATATATATGTATATATGTGTATATATATATATATATATGCAACCAGTTCTTTATGTTCCAATGCTTCATGTCTATTTGGGCATTCTCAATATCCTGGTCATTATAGAATCACTGCAATGGACATAGGTGTGCACATATCTTTATAAATTGATATTTTGTGTTTTAGAGATAGACTCCAAGGAGTGGAATTGTTGGATTGTATAGACTTCTAGTCTTCCTTTTTAAAGCATCTCTATATTAAGAAATGATTACTTTTAAAGTCCAGTTTAGAATCTCTTAAATTATCACAATGTTCAACAATATATCAACTGCAGCTCCTCTTGAACTGTTACAGAGAGTTAATGGCCCAACCTGGCTGCTAGCACTGTGGCAAAATTGCACATCAAGTTTCAGGAGAATGACATGAGAGTAGCTGTAGCCTCAACATTCAAGTCTCTGTTTCCTCACAAGATGATTTCTCTGGTATTCAGTCTGGTACCAACAATAGTTTGCAGATTCTAGACTACAGTGAATAACAGTATCTAGAGTTAGTATGTGATCCAGCCTCAAAGACCATTATTTCTTTCCTCTGTATTAGTAAAGTGAATTTCCTAATAAGTTTTTGTATGCACTTATCAATAAAACAAATCTATGATTCATGCAGATTCCTAATTTATATTAGTATAATAATATTCTACTTGTACACTATTAACATTTCCATTTTTGTTATTTCTCCCTATTTGTTCAAAAGTAAATTAATTATAATGTAACGACAGGAATGGACTGACTTATTTGCTGAGAATAAATGATAATAGTAAAAGGTCAGATTGGAAACATAAATAGCAATAATATTTGTAACCTTATATTTATGCTGAATTAATTCCTTTTAGTTGATTTTTATTTTTAGAGGGTCATACCTGTCAATGCTTAGGGGTTACTCATGCATCTGCATTTAGGAATTACCATTGGCAGAGTGCAGGGGATCATATGGATGCCAGGGATCAAACACTGTGTTGACCAAATGTAAAGAAAACACCCTACCTGCTGTACTATCTCTCCATCCTCTGTATTTATTCTTCATAAGGATACTAAGGCACTTTAAAAAGTAAATGATATTATTAAATTAATTATTTTGGAACAACTCAATATATGCAGAGGTGTCAGGGAGCCATGGGGGTCCCCAATAATACTGGGGAATGAGTTCCTTTTTATCTCAAGGGCGGGCATCAGGAGAGCAAACCATGAGTTCAGCTCAGTTCCAAAAGCCTTTACTAATTACTAATAATAAAACAAGCTCTGCACTACATTCCCAAGATAATTGGACTCACCAGTCTTCTAGCTCGTGGTCAGCCCTTCAACCATGCACCCAGACCTAGGTCACCCACCAAAGTTGATGAATCTGCCTCTTTATATACCCAATATATACCCAAAAGCCATAACCCTTTCTTTAGAGTGGGTTGTATTAACTAAGATCAACAAATCAACTTTTGGGGTAGATGTTAAGTGGTGCCACACCTTTGTTTCAGGTCTAAACAAATAATAATGTCAGGGTTTAGACACTTCCTCAGAAATTATCTCTGATATCAAAATACTGGAGAGGGCTAGTATAAAGAAATCATATTAATGGAAGCATATTCGTGGGAGAATCACATCATAATTTCATGTACTTCCTGCTATCTAAATGGTACCCAAAGGATCCTTCTTATTTCTATTCTGTACCAGGGTCATTCTGAGTGCCCTGTGCTCTGTATACTGAAAGGGTCATGCTTGCTTTCCTCAGGGCAAACAAGCATGATTTCCTGAGGGCAAACTAGATCAAAGGAGGGCCTTTGATCTCAGCAGACTTGATAAGTTGTAGTCTCAATTTAGCCTGGTGGTGGTCTCCTGGTGAATTCTAATGGTCCCTTGCTGGGACCATTGGTGTAAAAAGAATTTTGTCCAATCTGATAGCATTAAAATCGCAGTAGAGATTATAATAATATTCCAAAAGTTATTAATTAAGAGTAAAAATGACTCCTGTAACTGCCACACCCTCCATCAGTGTTTACACATTTGAGAGATCTCTTTAGCATGAACCCTGGGTTAATGGCAGTAAATAGCTAAACTGTAAGTAGTTTAAACAGCAATGCGCAGGATCTAGTTAGGCTGTGTCATTCAACACAAGGAACGAAATTGGTCTTTACTTCATAATATATACAATATTTAAAATAGATTACAAACCTAAATGTATAGTTGTCAATGCTATAAAACTCTTAGAAGAAAATATAAATATTACTCTCCATGTTTATGAATTCTAAAAGGTTTCTTAAATATGACTCTAAAAATACAAACAACAAAAAGAAATAATAAATAATATGGTATATAACAAAACAAAAGTACTCCTTTTTTACTAAAAAGAACATTATCATAAAAATAAGGCATTCAATGAATGGAAAAATATTAAAAAATAATATATGTCTTCGTTCGAAAGAAAAAAAATACATGGGGCAGATACATGGGGCAGAGCTACTACTGGTTCTCCCTGTGCTCAGCTGATCATGAGGCACCAGGGAGGGAAGGTGGGTTCTAGCTCTGACTCGCCAACCCAATAGAGTCTCGCAAGAAGCCAGAGGAACCCCCACACCATGTGGGCCATCATTTTCAGATGTCAGGGGCCCTCACCAGCAGCCCCCACCAATCCTGTCTCCACAGTTTGTCAGAGCTCCACCCAAGAGAAAAGCCAATCTCTCCCCTTGCAGTTCATCAGTAAATGCATGAAGTGAGCGCCTACTACTGAGACATCCCACCCTCACGGCAGAGCCTGGCAAGCTACCCATGTTCATTCGATTTGATATGCCAAAAACAAGTAACAGTTATAGACCTCATTCCTATGACCTGAACGAATGGTTTGAGGCTCTTCGTGTTCTTGAAGAGAGCAGATGCCTTCAGGGTACACTAGCATGTGACAAGACATATGGAGAAGTTACTGGTGACTGCTCGATGAACAACAGGAAGACAAGTGATACAAGTGATATGTCTTTGTTTTTGCAGGGCACACCTGATAGTTTTCAGGGATTACTCTTGGCTCTACACTCAAGTATCACTCCTGGCAGGCTTATTGGACATTATGTGACACTGGGGTCACACCTGAGTCAGCTGCATGCATAACCACTTTATCTGATAAGCCCTCTCATCTGCCTCCAATAGACAATAGAAAATTATGGAATGAAAAAACTATATATAATAAATATCTTTTCTACATATAATATAATTTCATATAACAAGTAATATGAATATATAAACTGCTATTTATAAAATAGGCATGCTATTTTATAAATTCTCTTATTATTTATAAAATCAATGTCTACTTATATGTAATATATAAATCAAAATTCTAGTTTATAAATAAGTGTATGCATTCATATAGTTTTATAGAGTAATCTGTATTAAGAAAGTTGGTATGGTAAAGAGAGTAAATTGTATTCTGTTGAATCCCTGTTTTTTAAATCAACAAAAAATAATCTATTTTATAGCTTAGAAGGTGGCATAGTGACTTAAACACATGGCACATGTTCAATAAGCACAGACAGTGATGTACACTCTAGTGCTGCCTTACATATGCTGAGGTGATTTTGAGAGCTCTGTGAGACAAAATTGAGTTTTTGTTCCAAAATTAATTTATATTCTGTTGATGAACTTCCCTAGGCTAAATTGTATTATTTGAGTTAATGCTATCTATCTACACAGTTTATTATTCCTCAAAATTATCTTCTTTAAGGTTTAAATGCTTTTAATCTATGGAGACCTACACATTTTAATGAGCAGGACATTATCTATTTGGCATCTTAAATAAAAATTCCTGTAAGATTCTTTATATTTTAATATATAATTATATATCAGAAATATTAGTCTTCTGACTGTTTCTTCACACAACTGGATGTCATTGGGTTTATTACATATAATTATAGCATGGAAATATAAATAAATGTATTTTTGTAAATGGTCAATCAAGTTTACAAACTTTGCAAGTCAGATGTTGAAAAAATATCTTGTTAGTTAATTTGTTGCCTAAATATAACTTGGTTGCTCAAAGGAAACACAATTTGACTTACACTGTGTATAAATCCTTTTTAAAAAAATGACCTTTTCAGGTTTGTTTGAAATAATAGCATTGTATGTCATTTTATTGTGTTTAGGACTATGAATTTAAAAGATTCAGAATCTGAACTTTAAAAAAGGCATTTAGAAAAACTGAAGAAAAAAAATAAATTTTTCATGTTTGTTTTTTATCTAGTTTTTTTAGTTTGTTATGCATAGCAATAATTGTATTTGAAATAAATTATTTAAATCAGTTTTTATGAATATTCATAGATGGGATGACCCATTCTTTTGTCTTAACTTCTTAACTCAAAATGTTCTGTTTTGAATACCTATGTTCTATAAATACCTGTTAAATGAAACAGTTATTCACATATAGGTATAAAGTTATGTATGCTGGATGAATATGAGCTACTTATTCATTTATTTAAATTCATTTTCCACATGATTTGAGATGCCTTGGTCAGAGACTCTAGGACAGGACTATTAGTAGAGTGGAAAAGTAAATGAAATATAAAAGGGAAATGTTAACTTGCTATCCCAAGGTCTTATCTGTTCATTAGAGTTGATAATTGAGTTTACTTATTAGGCTTCTGGCAGTGAATGTATGAAATTAGCCTTATATATTCTATAATATTTATTGTTACAATGCTTAAATGTCTATCTTTTTTTTCTATATAACTGACATCCAGCAATGCTCAGAGCTTACTCTTAGTTCTACGCTCAGGAATTACTCCTGACAGGACTTGCAGGACCACGTGGGGTGCAGGGAAAGTCTATCACTTCTTATACATTGTCACTTGTCTTCCCATTGTTCATTGATTTGCTTGATCGGGCACCAGTAATGTCTCCATTCGATGGGAATGAGAATTCCCATCAATGCGAATATTGTTAATGTTTTTGGCATCTCGAGTATACCATGGGTATCTTGCAGACTGTTGTGGCTCTGGGTTCATCCAAGGGGCCCAGACTTTTTCTGTGTCAGACCATCAACCATCCAGGGCCCACAGGGCAGAACCCTAGGGGTGTAGACAAACCTGTCTCCTGTCTGCCACCTGCCATCATAGCTGGGCACCACAGCAACACCTGCAGCACCTCACGGGGCACTTCTATATTCCTATCACTAAATTCTCAAAATTTCTCTTTTAAAAATTAATATGGGGATGGCAAATGACACAGTGATAGATTTTTGGTAGCCAAACAGTTTTTTTTTTATTAAGTTAGGACCTAACACTGAAATTTAACTCCAGGGAGGTGACTGTGTTTCTAGAGGTAGTTAGTATTGTTCACATTAGTATTGTTTTGCTTGTTTAGTTTGACCCAGAATTAAAAAATGTAGAATACTTGAAGTCATGAGTTTTTAGTCATTTTTTATAAAACACCTTTATCAAAAGGATGAATTTCATGCCTCTAGATTAGAGCCAATCAAGGTACTATAAGTAGAAATTTATGTAAAGTTGACTATTATGGACAACTTTTTATAGTTTGCAAACATTGATAGATTCAATCATCCTTACTTCTGGAACTTTCTAGAGCTAACTTTGAAAACAATGCAAAGAGTGGGAGATGCAAAATGGGCTGCCATTTGAAAAGCCATCCAGATGTTGGTGTTCTTCAACAATGGATTGATCAGCATTTTTACATATGTAAATGTTGAGAATTTTTAACCTACAGCAATGTTTATGACTGTCATTCAGTGGATCAAGATATAGAACAAGGATACCAGTGGACAGATGTATAAATGTTAAAGAACACTGGTATAGACTTTTTTACCAAACGCTCTTCAGACCTTATGCTGGGAATTTATTTCTACTACAATGCATGTGTTATCACAAGTTGAAAGCAATTAACACCTACATGCATGTTTTTATGGTGTGTAATGTTACTTATTAGTTATAAAAATTATGTTTCAAAGTGTTTCAAATATCATGTGCTAGGAAGAAATCTATTAAAATATCTGCAATTCTGACCATTATCATACACTCTTTGCCAGTTATATATTCAAAAATGAACCCAGAAACTGCTGTGAAGAAATTTTTCATATATAAACAAATTCTAAGATAAAATTAACATATAATAGATTTTCTCTTGAATGTAAGCTTTTTGAGTCTTGAAAATTAGAGTTTTATTTTTGCTGTTTTTTGGGAGGGAGATGGGCAAAGAGGAGATGGGCAAAGAGATCCGACCGACCTATGCAGGCAGCCAAGGAGCGCCAAGGAGCGCCTGAAGAGAGGCATTATCCATGCTCACACCCTAGTCAGAGAGTACCTGGCGGAGACAGAGTGGAACACCCACACTTAACCCGCTTGGGACTGCCTACGAGCTGCCCGTCAGGACGTCTCCTGGCCACCAGAGCACCTGCTTCTCCCTGGACTTCATCCCGAGTTGCACTTCCCAGCCTGGGCCTTCTGACCTGAGTCGGGCGTGGTGGGTGCCCCCCAGGATCCAGGGAGCAGCACTCACAGGGACCCCTGCCCGTTAACAGCGAGGTCGTTGTGCGTCCGCCCACATCTACCCCCAGACCTGCGGACAGTGGTCCAGGTGGTAGGCCTGCTGGCTCCTGCTCCGGCCCTGCCCCCGCCTCCCCCCCAGCCGGGGACTCTTAGGGATTACTTCTGGATCTTCACTCAGGAATTACTCCTGGTGGTTCTTTGGGGGCACATATGGGATGCCGGGAAGGAACCCTGGTCAGCTGCATGCAAGGCAAACACCCTACCTGCTGTCCTCTTTCTCCAGCCCCTTGCTTATTTGTTAAAATACAAACACATTAAAGATTTGAGTTACCTTTGCCTATTTGAAAATGGCATTGTGGGGAGCTCATGGCAAAGAATTGAGGCAGCCTCAAGAAACTGAGAGAATTTCCAAGTTGATAGTCATCAGAAAACAAGAATATATGTCCTAAAATCACAGGGAACTGTACCATACCAGCAGTAATAATGAACTTTTTTTTGTTGTTGTTGAAATAGGCTTTCTCTTTTTTCCAGAGAATGAATCATCTTGGAAAAGAAACATTGATTTTGGTCCTATTATGATCTGAACAGGATGTGAGTGCTAAAGTTTTGAAGCCAGCCTGCAATCTAATACATGCGTATGAATTTAAGATGCTTCTGTAATGATTTGTTAAGTCACAGTAGACAATTAATTCAGCCTGAAAATTCACTAAACTGATTTTAGGTGTCATCTACAAGTCTCATGTCTTTGTCTTTTTGTTTCCTCCTAGAGGAGAGAAGCTGCAAAGTTTGTGTTTCAAATCTATTTTCTGTACCTGCAAGAATTAAAGAGGCAACCTCATCTCATATTTCAGTATATGACATTCTTACTGACATCCTGATGCTTCATATTAGGATTTGCAATAGGAAACCGTATAGGAGATAGCTCAGATAATACTGGAAGATGAATATAGGAAGGAACATTTAAGTGAGATTAAATCACAAATTTAACACAAATTTTATCATTCTTCTACCATACCAAGTAAAAAAAGGTCCATATGAATTCAGAGGCCAGATACTTTTTCTATTAATCCATGACAAAAGTAGAGTTACACTTCTCAATTATACTCCATATAGTGGTTCATTAAGCAAAATGAAAGAAGAGTTTCAACTTTCCAGAGTGTAGGACATTTCTTAGATTTCCCTCTGCCTTTCCCCGTTTTGTTTACCCATAAATGTAAATATTTGATCACTTGAATCCCATTATTCATCGATTTGCTTGAGCGGGCGCCAGTAACATTTCCATTGGACCCTATCACGTGCCAATGTAGCCCAATGGCATCTGGTTGATTCAGGAATAAGAAGAGCCTCAAACCGTTCCTTCAGGGTCTTAACAAGGAAGTCTGACCATCTTGTAGGTGGGTGGCCACGTGATCTTTTGACATCCCGTGGGATTCAGTCGGTAATGGCTCTAGTCCAGTGGTTGTCTCCAAATCGCATTACATGTCCAGCCCATCTGATTTTGAAGCCTTGGCAAACGAGACAGCGTCCCTGATTCTGGAATAGCGACGGAGGTCAGAACTCCGATTCCTTCACTCACTTGAGTGAGACGTGATATTCCAAAGCATAGCTCTTTCGATTCCTCTCTGGGAGACACAAATAGCATTCTCATCCTGCTTTCATAGGGCCCAGGTCTCTGAGGCATATGTTAATGCAGGGAGAAGGGTGGAGTCGAAGAGATGTGTCCAGAGCCGGAGGTTCTTTGTCCTTTTAGCTATTTTTTTCAATGCTTTTTGAAGTCATTCCATGCCGCTCTCTTCCTCCTGCGCAGCTCAGGTTTTAGGTCGTTCATCATGTTGACTTCTCGACCTAGGTACACATAACTGCTGCATTCAGAGAAGTTTGTTCCATTGAGAGTGAATGGGGCCTCAGGAACTAGTTCATTTTTCATGAACATAGTGAATATTTAAAGTATGCTTATTTCAGCGCTGGAGAAATGAAAAGTACAGGGCCAAGGCAAGTTGCTTTGCACCAGGTTGGATTCCCAATACCCAATGTGATCCCTTGTACACAGAGCCAGAAGTAAGGCCTGAGATTGCACTGTTTATGTATCACTGTATCACTGTCTTCCCGTTCATCATTGACTTTTCTCGAGCAGGCACAAGTAACATCTCCATATGTCCTGTCTTATGCTAGTAGAGCCCAAGGGCATCTGCTTGCTCCAGGAACATAAAGAGC
This sequence comes from Cryptotis parvus, assembly GCA_021461705.1. Taxonomy (NCBI): domain Eukaryota; kingdom Metazoa; phylum Chordata; class Mammalia; order Eulipotyphla; family Soricidae; genus Cryptotis; species Cryptotis parvus. The sequence continues at coordinate 30,824 of JAJIBD010031910.1, read as the reverse complement.
CTCAAACCATTCCATCAGGTCATGGGAATGAGGTCTATAATTGTTACTGGTATTTGGCATATCAAATACGACACGGGAGACTTGCCAGGCTCTGCCATGCCGGTGGCATACTTTTGTAGTCACCTCTAAATCCAGCATTTATTGATGAACCACACAGCTGCAAGCGGCCACGCTGAGCCGGGCTGTGATAGGCTCTTCTGCTCGGTGGAGTTCTGTACTGGTTATGGACCAAAAATAAAAATAAAGTATGCTTTTTTAAAAATTTAAGTCAGGCTGTACTTCATTGCATTTGTCAGTGGCAAAACTGCATTGTCTCCAAATTACAGATTAATGGGAGAGAGAGTTAGTTCACAAGGTGAGGCAGTTAGTTCTCTTGAATACTGTTGTGGAAGCTGCAAACCTGGTTTGAATCCCCATGACCATATATATGGTCTCCTGAGCTCCCAGTTTCATTCCTGAGCACAAAGCCAGGCATAGTTCCTAAGCAGTGCTGGTGGTGGCTCACAACTTTTAAAAAATGCTTTCCAAATGTCAGGTTATTTAGTTTAATTGTTAATCTATCCAAACTATGGATTTGTTTATTATTCACAAGTATTATTCACAGACCATTCTGCTGCATAAGGTTACTAAATCACTCGATTTTTACTTACTTTGGACATTTCAGGATCAATGCATGAATTTTTACAGATATGATTACCTTTTTTTCTTACCTTGTCTCAGATTTAAGTTTGTAAAAAAAAAAGAAAAAAAAAAAAAAAAAAAAAAATTCTTGAGTTATTGGTCTTAGTACAATCTTATAATCAATTTGAGATCATGAATTGAACAGATTGATCTTGTGATAAATTTTAATACATTTCTAATGGAAGCAAACAAGACTATAACTTCCCTGTTTTATTTAATATATCATAATTTTATGATAATACTTTCAAATGAGTTATACTCATATGACCCCTATTTATAGTTAGCACACCTATCATAATTTAGAACTATTATCTCTAAAAGAGAAACATAATCATCCTTCTTTAAGGTCAAAAGCTAGAGATGACTCTTTTAGTCAGCCTCATATTATCTGATTACTGTCTAGGAAGGATGATTTAAGAAAAACTTCTTCCAAATCCAGATCAATTTTGGAACCTGTTCTTTAATATTTTATTAAATCAGACCAATAAATTATTGAAGAGAAGCCGATGTTTAGAGATGCCTAGGCATACATTTTGCAGCCATTTAAATTTAAAGAATTTATCAGTGGTTATATTGCATAAATTCAAAATGGGTATGCTTCGATGTATGTTGAAATTATATTGACTTTAATGTTTCTTATTCCAAATCATGTTTAAATTAGTAATAATTATTCAGTGATGGAACACCTTAGTTTTTTAAGGAAAGTATTGATCACTTGTATCACTTGTCTTCCTGTTCATCATCGATTTGCTCGAGTGGGCATCAGTAACATCTCCATACATCCTGTCACATGCTAGTGTAGCCCAAGGGTATCTGCTCGCTCCAGGAACATAAAGTGCTTCAAATCATTCAATCAGGTTATGGGGATGAGTACTATAATTGTTACTGGTATTTGGCATATCAAATACTACATGAGTAACTTGCCAGACTCTGCCGTGCAGGTGGGATACTAAGAAAAGTATTGATGGGGACAGAAAAAAGGAGAGATTAAGGAATGTGCCTTGCCTGTGACTGACTCAACTTTAGTGTGCAGCACCATGCATGGACCTCATCATATGTAGCACTTAAGGGATCCAGTGCTGTAGGGGCTCAAGCATCATTAGATGTGACCCTAGGGGCCTCTGAGCACCTCTTGGGTGGCCCAAGTAATCCCCTGCAACACACGGCTTGAGCAGAATCATATCCTCAGGCCTATTCCCAGTCGGGACCCACAAACCAGATGAGTTATACTTGGGAGCTCAGTGTACTTTTTTTTCCTCACAAAATAAAAATGTTGATGACATTCTCACATATTTTCTTAGTTACTCTAATGCTCATGTTGAGACATTTGCCATTTATATATAGACAAACATTCTCAAATTTTATTGTAAACTAGGTTTCCTTCTCTCAGTCCTGCTGATAGTGGAAGATATTAAATCTGTCTATCATTTGTATCAAATAATCAGTAAAAGTCTAATTCAGAAAGTATTATGTATAATTCAGGATTAAGCCAGATGAAAAATACTGTGCATTGTGGTCTTTGGTTCATATCTACCTCTGTTCTTATCTGATGTCTGTGTGGAAGGTATTATAATATGGTCACTAATGAAACCCATTACTCTTATGTGGTTTGAGTTTAGTGACTAACTCTTACCACATGAAAGTGCCCTTTCTATGAGAGTTTATAGACTTTTTTATACCACTGTGAAATGAGAATTTATTGAAGGTATGTTTTAGTTCCAGAAAGATCTGTGATTTTCCTGAGTGACTGTGATGGTTGTGTTTATGTTTGCTTTCTGAGTCAAAAAGAGATTTAAGTTATCATGTTTATTTCTTCCATTTGATTGATTAAGTGCTCAGAGTCCAATTCTTAGTTCTGTCACAGTCATTTGCAATATATCAAATATTTTTTAACATTTTAGGCCTAGAATTGACTTTTCTTATGATGTATCTTTTTGACTCTTACTGCATTTGCTTATTATTATATCATAGAGTATATATTTAACCAAAAACTGTCACTGTATCACTGTCTTCCCATTCATCTTCGATTTGCTCGAGTGGGCACCAGTAACATCTCCATATGACCTGTCTCATGAAAGTAGAGACCAAGGGAACCTGCTTGCTCTAGGAACATAAAGAGCCTCAAACCATTCCAAGGTCATGGGAATGAGGTCTATAATTCTTACTGGTAACTGGCATATCAAATACGACACGGGTAGCTTGCCAGGCTCTGCCGTGTGGGTAGTATACTCTTGTAGTCATCTCAAAATCCAGCATTTATTGATGAGCCATGCGGCCGTTGCGGCCCGCGAGTCGGGCAGTGATAGGCTGGTCTGCTGGGTGGAGTTCTGACGAGGAGGAAGTCCGGATGTGGAAAATGGAGGTCCTCATGGAGTGAGGGTCATCTGGCTTGTTGTGAGGCTCTGGGCTGGATTAAAAAGACTGTGGCAGGGTGGATCTCGATGATCTGGGCTGTGATAGGCTGGTCTGCTGGGTGGAGTTCTGACAAGGAGGAAGTTCGGATGTGGAAAATGGAGGTCCTCATGGAGTGGGGGGTCGTCTGGCTTGTTGTGAGGCTCTGCTGGGATGGCGGGCCAGGGCTAGAACCTGCCATCCCTCCTGGGCACCTCATGAGCGGCTGGGCACAGTGAGAGCCAGTAGCAGCTCTGCCCCATGTCTGTCTCCAAAAACAAACCCTTTCTATTTGAATTCCATCTCTGATCGAAGGCAAGTTATTAGGAAGAGAATCTATAGATAGTCTGTGGGGACTGTATTTATACAGGCAATAATTTCATGTAGTCTATCTTGGCACATGATGAGACAGACATGTTTGCTTCTTATTGTAGCCTTTATATCTGCACTGCATAGCCTGTGAATGACATTAGAAATATCCAAATGGAAATTAGAGGATTAAAGTTTCCCCACCACTAGTATATACACAGAAGACCTTCGTAGGGATGCTATTTAATTAGTCTGATCAATCAACTAATCCTGATCATTATTAATTGAGAAGATATTAGAGGAAAACATTATCTCACTGATTATTCATTGCATTCTTTTACCCTATTATTATTTTATGTGCGTGTCTAACTCAAAGAATAGCTTTAAAACCTTTAACATGAAGTTATTGCTAAAATTATATATTATATTCTATATATATACATAAATATATAGTAGTCAAGGTATAATATAGGTACACATATTTTTGCATTATAATAAGTTCTGGATAGATAAGGTCTTAATCTTGAAATATTATGTTTAAAATGTCCAGGTTGATATTAACCTTAAAATAATAAAGTTCAGATCTACCTTATCAGAATCCCTATGACTGAATATTTTCTGGATATATATTTATACATGTATAAATGATACACTATATTAAACCAATATATATTTAAATATATGAGTGATTCTGCAGTTCCTTGTATAGTTAGATTTGAAAATATTGCATTAATAACACCTTCACTGTATCACTGTCTTCCCCTTCATCATCGATTTACTGAGCGGGCCCCAGTAACATCTCCATATGTCCTGTCTCATGCTAGTAGAGCCCAAGGGCATCTGCTTGCTCCATGAACATAAAGAGCCTCAATCCATTCCGGAATGAGGTCTATAATTGTTACTAGTATTTGGCATATCAAGTACAACACGGGTAGCTTGCCAGGCTCTGCCGTGCAGGTAGCATACTCTTGTAGTTATCTCTAAGTTCAGCATTTATTGATGAACCGCACGGCCGCTTGTGGCCGAGCGAGCCGGGCTGTGATAGGCTGGTCTGCTGGGTGGAGTTCTGACGAGAGAGAAGTACGGATGTGGATAATGGAGGCCCTCATGGAGTGGGGGTCGTCTGGCTTGTTGCAAGGCTCTGCTGGGGTGGCGGGCCAGGGCTAGGAACCCGCCATCCCTCCTGGGTTCCTCGTGAGCGGCTGGGCACAGGTAGAGCAAGTAGCAGCTCTGCCCCATATCTACCTTACAAGGAATCAAACAAAAAGTTTTTTGAGAATCACCTCCAGAACATAGAACAAATTTCTGAATTGTTGAAGTAGAGTTAGTAGCTCTGTGCCTATTTGAGGCATAAAGAAAATGAGCATGAAAGCTGATAATATTTTTAAAAGACCTAGTTTGTATGTAAACAGAAAAGGCCATGACTTTTGCTCTTGCTTTTGTAATTTGGGAGTTGAATGACTTTTTTTTTCCTCAATGGTCTGAGAATCTAGACTGTTTAAAATATAGATCATCTTTAGAAGGGAGCTCTTACTTCCTGAATACTAATCTGAAGAGTTTAATGGGAGAAAGAGGAGGAAAGAAAACAAGCCTTAGAGCATCATCTTCCCCAAACTTGCTGGTGACTCAATTTTTTTAATTGTGCCAATTCCCAGAGAGACTCATTATAAAGCTGAGATTGAAGGAAGTAATTAATTCAAGAAGGTAGATATTGGTTTTGATGCACCAGAGACTTTCGGTTTGTCTGCTGAAGTGTGAAAATAATGCTGTGGCCTGCAAGTTAGGAGGGGAAAATGACATGCCATTCTTTTTATACATATCTAACAATATACAACATTTTAAGATATCTTCCACTGTAAAAAATCCTATCTTAATTAGAAAATTGGAAAAACATCAACCACTACTCTCTTGAATTTTATGCCAAATCTGTGGTTTTCAGAGGCCCATAAAAAGGTATCTGATATTTTATTTCCGACAGGACATATGGAGATATTACTGGTGCCCGCTTGAGCAAATAGATGATGAACGGGAAGCTGGTTGTCACCACAGTAATTATGTTTTCAGGATCAGTATTTTATGTATCATTAATAACTTCTCCATTTAACTGGTTGCAAATGCTCATGACTTTTGTGAAGTATTAATATGTAGAAAGAAATGGTATTTTAATGTATTTTTTAATCAGTAGAAAATTTCATTGCATTTTTATTAATTCGTTCATATGCATAAAATTCGATTCATTTTGTTGTTTTTGGAACACACCTGGTAGTTTTCAGGGCCTACTACTGACTGTGCAACCAGGGATCACTCCTGCAGGGGTTCAGAGTACCGTGAACTGAATCGCTGTCAGCCACTTGGGTGACACTGTACTGCTCTAGCCCTGAGGTTTTTCTTTTGGTGAAGCAAGATAGATTTATTATAACTTATTTAAAACTATGTGTGGAGAAGTGTTGTGTTCAGCATAGAGTACAGGTTATTCCAGAGAAGAAATAGGCAAGCAAAAACGTGTGTGAGCGATACCAGGAGCTTTAAGAGCAAGCCAGGCCACAGTAAATTTTTGAAAGAGTAACTAATTAGTCCTATTGGGAAACAATATGCACAACTCAGATAACCAAGTATTGAATTTCTTCTATCCAGAAATTCCATTTCTTGGCATGTACCCCAAGGGTCCAAAAGCTCTATTCCAAAATTTTGCGTTCCTGTGTTTGTTGCAGCACTTTTCACAATAACCAGAATCTAGAAATGACCCAAATACACAAGAACAGATGAATTTAATGAAACTATGGTATATGTAAATTAACAATGACTCAGCTATAAAAGCAAACTCATGCAATGTCACTATGAGAACTGATCTGAAGAGAGCCATGTTCTTACAAAAGGGACCTTAGGAGAGGGACATTTACAGAATGATTGATATCATATGTGGGACTAAAAATAGTAGTAATCAAGCAACAAATATCCGAAGGCAACAGAATAAGTACAGTTCTACAGTACTGATCTTATGTTGATGCATGAGGATGGAACATTGAAATAACGGTGTTGGAAATCGGGTACTATGGTAGAGTGTGTGGTTTTGGAAAATTATGCATGAAAGACTATTACTGATTGTATTGAATATTACAATTAGTGCCTCAAAAATAGTAAATAGGGGTTGGAATGATTGTACAGCAAGAAGGGCATTTATTAGCCTTACCTGAAGCTGACTGAGGTTAATCCCCAGCATCCCACATATTCCCCAAGTCCTGCCAGGAGTAATTCCTGAATGCTGAGCCGGGAGTTACCCCTGAGCCTTGCCAGGTGTGACCCCCAAAAAAAAAGGTAAACATATATCTAAAGGAGTTGAACAACACCCAGTAGTGTTGAGGGGTTACTCCTGACTAAGATTTTAGAATTCACATATTGCTGGCGATCATGTGGTACCGGTACCAGGATTAAATTTACACTTCCAATGTGTAAAATATGCGTTCTCATTGAGTCACATTGAGTCATGTGTTTGGCCTAGAAATCATCCTTTAAAGTTGTAATTTTATAATTGCATGTCAGTAAAACATTCTGCAAGAAGGTGTTTTTATTTAGGGTTTAATCTGTCCCATTGTCTATTTGACTTTTAGATCACATACTGTTTAGGTGTTTATAGTTCTTTAATTTTGGCCATTTATACGATAAAGTGTAATACTTTCTGTCATTAATCTTCATTGAAGACTATTATACGATTAATAATTTGAAATCATATATTAAAGTTAAAAGTTAAAACACTGTTTCTTGCAATTAAAAATAAAATCATATAAATAAGAGTCAGAGCATATTCATTATTTTTGACATGGAACTTGGGAGCCAGACAGGTGAAGTGATCAAAATAAAATTTTCTATAGTAAAAGCAGGATTGGAAAATATTTTTTAAAAAATATGAGGAAATACTCTCACTTTCATAGAGAACACAATTTTCCCTGGCCCTGAGACTGATGTTACAAGCCCTAAACTCATAACAAGATAAAGAAACTCTGGGCCAAGGGGTAGAGCAACTTAATTACGATTCACTGAATGGTGAATTTTAGAATTCAGATTTGATCCCCTCTATAAATCCAGGCCAGTCTCTTCCCCAAACCTATGAAATAACAGTTCACTTTCAATCACAAAGCCTGCTGTATCCTTTTGTAAGCACAATTCTGAGCATATAAAAATGAGTGGTATTCATTTAGACAATAGTATTTAAATCAGCAGATTAGAATAAGATGTAGTGAAAGCAGAAGGGAGTTTCAAAAAATATTTTTTATGAGACCTCCATTTAAAAAATATTTTATTTGTTTATAATGCCATTCTGTAGAGATAAGTCTTTTATAGAGTATCAAATGTTTTCACTATAGTGTTACAAATGAAGATGAATTGTATGAATGAGAAATAAAGTTATAGTTAAAAGTTCTTAATTAATGAGTCAAATTTGTGAAACATTCATTTCAAATATTGAAATACACATTACTAAAATATTTATGTCCCTTAAAAATGAAGTTTCTTGCTACTCATGCCAGTGGATACTAAACTCATGGCAAAAGTTGAGGGGCCAGAGAAATAGAATAGTGGGTAAGGAACTTTTTGTCTTCAGCTAACCCAGGTTTGATCCCTAACATGCCATATGGCTCCCTTGGTCAATCAAGCGTGATTTCTGAGTGCAGAGTCAGAAGTAGTCCCTGAAAACAATAGGGTGTGACTCCTGAGTGTAGAGCCAGAGGTAAAACCTGAGCCCATGATCCTTGAACACAAAGGCAGGAGTAAGTCTTTAGCACAGCCAAGTGTGGAAAGGTAGACTATCATAAAAAGGATATTGCTAGATGGTCTTGGATAGCTTCTTCTTCTATGAATCTTAGGACAATTGGGTTGTTTCCATATATTGGTTATTGTGTTAAGTGCATCAGTGAACATTGGTATGCATGTGTTCTTTCAAATTAATTTTTTTGTGTGTGTTTGGAGAATAGATACCAAGATGTGGAACCACTGGGTCACATGTGACCCAGTGTCATCCATTTGTCTTCTATTTAAAAATAATCCCCTTTGCTTTTTAGAAAGGTTGAACCAGATGACACTTCATCAGCAGTGGATGACTGTTCCCTTCTCCTTACGAATCTGCCCAATTCTGGCTATTTCAAGATATTAATAAATGTGCAATTCTTATGACCATGGGATGGTATCTTATTGTTGTTTTTATTTTTATTTATCTATTTATGAATGACAGTGAACACTTTTTCATATGCCTATTGTCCATCCATTTGTCTTCTTTGGGGAAGTACTGTTCATTTTCTTGACTATTTTATGGAGTACACCATTGGATTTTTTTTGTTGGTAAGTTTAGTGAGTGCTTTATAGAAAGATTTTGGAGATCAACACTTTATCAGAATTAGTGTATGCAAAAATTTTCCCAATTCATTAGTGTGCCTTTTTATTAGAACTTGAGTTTCCTCAATGTGCAGAATCTTATTATTTGATGTAACCCCAGATATTTAGAAATGAAGACACTGCCATGTCTTCATTTCTAAATATTTCTACAACATTCCTTGCCTTGTATGAAGACAACCTGAATTTGACCCCTGTTTCCCCATATGGTACACCCATCCCTGAGCACAGAGCCGGGGTCATCCCTGAGCGATTCTGGGATTGCCCCCAAAATAAAATAAAATAAATAAAAATAAAGCATTTCATTGTAGTAAAGGTTAAAACAAATGAAATTCACATAGTAAATAAAAGAGCTCTATGAGTGATATATGTTTTATATAATAGCAATGCAGATTGGGGTTAGACAATTGAGATATTATGGTGCCTAGCAAATAGATGATTAACGGTAAGATCGTATAGTTATCATAATATATATTTTAATGATATAAATATTGATCAAAATATAAATGTATATTAGAAAATATTGTGAATTTTTTAGAAAACTATTAATTGAAAATTATACCATATGTTGTAAAGTTACAGGTGAAAAGAAAAATCTATGATTAAAATGATGGGACTAAAATTTTGGAAGTCAACTGTCAGCAATGTGATACATCTTTAAAAAATGCATGAAAGTAGGCATTGGGAATACAGATGGGACAGCTGTTTTTCTTTAATTGTGGCTAGATTAATAAAATACAGTTTTTACAATCCATTTAAAACTTATCACTAGGGAATACATTTTAATGCCACTTTGGGTGTCTTTTGGTTAATAAGTTCTTGCCATTTGAATGTAAGTATTTGGCTTCAAATCTCAGACACAAGTTTATTAAAATTGTAATAGGTCTTAGAGACTATAAAATGAAATGAAGTGCACAAAATGTGAGTTTCCAGTGCTTGACTTTAAAATGATTTTTTTCCATGACTAATTTCAATATTTTCAACTTAAGCAGACTGTTGTTGAATTTAAATTATTGTTAACTATTTAACAAGAAACAGAACACTATTTTTGCGGAAAATTTTCTTTCAATTTCTCCGTGATTTTATAATAAAATGATTAAGTTGTGTGTTTTAATAGTATGCTATGCTAATGTTTATGAATTCAATAATATTTAGTATGAAATTTATTATAATATTGTATAAGTTATGACAAAGCATATCTAGTATAATTAATAAGAACTATCAAAAATTGACAAAGGTTTTCTAAGGAGATAAAAGTATATATAATTTTTAAACAAATGTAGCACATGTATTTAACCAATCTCCTAATTATATATTTATTGGATTTTAATAATTCTTACTAAAATGAGTGGTATAAAGTTTTATTATTTTGATACAATATTTATTTATAAATATGTGATAATTTACCTAAGCTAAATATCTAAAATTATACAATATTTTACATTAGATATAAATTTACTTAAGTATCACCAATATTGACTATAACAATTTGTATATCATTATTATAATTAAAATAGTTTAAAAAAAACAAGTATTTAGACAGTGACGATGAAATGTCTACATTCAACATTATTTTACAAAGCATTTAATGTTCAAATAAATTAATAAATGACAATATTAAAATCAACTATTACAAATGGCTTCTCACTGAAAATATCCTGTCTATTGCTAAGTGAAGTAAAATGAGTGAGGAAGAGAGCAAAACTTCTGTGATTTTAAACTGTGAGTAGCCTAAAAAGGAGGTTATAGTTTCTTATTATTGACTCTCTTCCCTGATAAAATTGTATTGTGTCGATATAAAACAAATTTATCGGTATGGAGGAGAGGTGGAAGCAGGATTGCTTCATTGAAACAATTCTTGAAACAAACAGATGGGCTCACCAGAGTTCCATGGATATGGACAGAAGATTAGAATCCTAGGCTTATTTGCAAAAGTAAAAACCAAATAGCTTGGCTGTGCTGGAGGGGTAGTACAATGGGTGGGACATTTGCCTTGCAAGTGGCCCCAAGTTCCATCCCCAGAATCCCATATGGTCCCCCAGGCACCGCCAGGAGCAATTCTTGATTACAGATGCAGGAGTAGCCCCCCAGCATCTCTCATTGTGACCCAATGGTAAAAAATATATATAAAAGCAAAGTAGCTCAGCCGATTTTCTAAGCAAAAACTAATATAGAACTTAGTAGACTGCCAGCTGGAGACTGCATGAGAAATGTGTGCCAGCAACGTGGAAACCAAGGCAAACGGGATCAGCCCCTTTCATAGCAGCCTGTAAGAAAAGACTACTGGAAGCTGGGTGCATTGCCAAAGTACCTGATGCATATCTTTGTCATTTCCTTACTTTCTAAAGCTTCATTTTCACCATCGACATGTAAAGTGGCTTATGAGAAAAAAACAAAACGACTTGTCCATCGGTTCCTCAACAGGTTAGAAATACTAATGAGTTAAGTTGATTTCTTCCCCATGTTTTTCCTTAGTTATCTTATTTCCCATCAATTTTTCTTCAGGAATAGTATCTATTACAAACTTCACTGGTATTATAACCATCAAAATGGTGAAAACCATTTATTATGTATGATTTAATACATAATCCCAGGAAAGCTTTATGTCACTTCTTTTTCTCTGGAGACAAAGATTTAAGGAATAAAATATATTAAATGCATTTAATGTAAGTGACCAAAGGATAAGGAATATTTTATTAGAAACATTTTTGTATCATGTATGTATTAATTGTGAAAATTCAGCAATTCCTTTGGATTATGCCTTGGATATGTAATTTCCATATTTAAGTGTTTTGATGGAACAGTAGACTCATTTTATACCAAATTTCTAAAATTCCATTTAGTGTGTGTAAATATTGTGAACAATAGTCTATATTTTTTTATCTTCAGTGCTTCTTAAATTTTTTTAAACTTTGGAGGGACCTCATTGAGGGATTTTGTTAAACATGAAAATTCTGACTTCTACCTATTTAATTCTGATTTGGTGGGAACAAGTATCTGATTTCTCAAACCCCAAAACTGATTCATGGAGGTAATTTTAGAATGCAATGAGAAGCACTACTCTCCAGAATTTGAAGAAAAAGTCATTTACTACTTGTAATATGTTGTTGTTTTCCCTAAAAAAGCACATTTGTTAGTTTAATCTCTTTCAGACATGTCCCTTGTAAGTACTCTTCCAGTTTTATCTCCCATAGTAGAAAGTGTCTTCTTTCCTTTTTCTCATATAACCACTAGTGAAAAATATGTCTTAGGAGTAAGCTATTGGCTTAGGAAAATATAATGTAATTCATCAGACTTTAGCCTTTAGAGATTAGTAAACACAAAACAATTAAAAACATGGTTTTCTGCTTGAAGTGTTTAATTCTGTTTTAATTAGAAACCTTCCTCTTTTATTTACTTAATACTCCTTCACCTTCATTGACATTGAGACAGTTTTCAGTGGACCATCATGAATACACCTTCATTTGCATAGTTACTAGAAAATTCTATGAGTAAAGATGTAATTAAGCTTAAAGGATCATTCTGCACCCAATTACATTCATAAATCAATTTGGAATTTCTCCTGAGAGATATCCATAAATCTAAAAAGTTAAAAAAAATAGATTCACTCCTTTTCAAACAAAATATAAATTATATTTCAAATTTGTCTTTTTTAAGTAAAATAAATTAGTCCACTTTTAAAACAACCATTCTTTGTAGAAATGATTCCTAGGTTATAGTATGTTTAGAGAAAGGTATATAAATATGCATATTGTCAGAAAATTTTCATAAATGCTGATATTGAAACACTTGGTAATATTAGTTGGCACAGACTTTCAGGCATAAGTAATCAATGAAATGTCTCAGTGAAGCAAATTTTTTCTAAACAGCAGACTAGAGATGATTCATATTTTTTGTTTTTTAAAAGTATATGTGTTCTTCCTTCTAGAGGATTAAGATGGATTCATTTGAATAAAAGTGCAGTTTACAGGTTATATTGTCTCATGGATTATTTATCCTCAATCCTCAAACATTTCCCATTCTGGGCCGTGGACTCTCTCTATTCTCTTTTTAATCAACTACAATCTGTCCTCTTCCTCACTACCTCATTGAAATCATCCCTACAGAATTGCCAATGGCTTTCTAATTGCTAAATCCAAAGGAAGCTTTCCAAGTATCAATCAACAGTGCCAAACCCTAACAGATACTGTGTAAAAGGGAAAAAAGGTGTGTCCAATTATACAAACTACTCATATTTTGAGCCAAGTGTATAAAGGTAATAAAAGTTCAGGCTACACAATTTGCTGGCCAAATATTTTCTGCCCCTTTTCTACATAGAGAGAAATGAAAAGTTTTATATCTTTTGGAACAGGAGTCTATCAAGAAGCACAGTGTTGCAGAGTACTTGTATCACTTGTATCTCTTGTCTTCCTGTTGTTCATCGATTTGCTGGAGTGGGCACCAGTAACACCTCCATTCCTCCGTCACATGTTAGTGTAGCCCGAGGGCATCTGCTCATTCCAGAAACAGGAAGGTCCTCAAACCATTCCTCTTGGTCATGAGAATGAGGTCTATAATTGTTACTGGTTTTTGGCATATCAAATACGACACAGGTAGCTTGCCAGGCTCTGCCATACGGGTGGGATACTCTTGTAGCAGCCTCTCACCTTGTGCATTTATTGATGAACCATGAGGCCACAAAGAGGCAGTGCGAGATGGGGGGGAAAGATGGGCTTTTCTGCTGGTGGAGCTCTGACAAGCTGTGGAGTCCGGATGTTGAAAACGGCAGCCCTCATGGTGTGGGGGGTTCCTTTTGGCTTCTTGCGAGGCTCTGCTGGGATAGCAGGCTAGAGCTAGAACCCGCCTAGCTAGAACCTGCAGAGTACTAAAATAACCAAACACCACTTCTTTTAATTTAATTTTTTGTGTTTTATCCACTATAGAGTTTTCACTTTAGTTTGTTTTAAGATAAATATTTATAAATTTTATCTTCATTACTATTATTTTCATGGCCCTTATCTGTCTTTTATTTAAGAAGAGTACTGTAATTGCCTCTCGCCCTCTCGGTCATATAGCACTTGTGCCCTTTGTTTCTTGGAAACTATTTTCCCCTTTCTGTCCTGTGTGATTTTTGCTGAATCTTTGTCCTCTGATTCTTTTTGTGTGTCACCAAATATTGCTTTTCAATGTTTTTCTTGGGCTATTCTAGCACCTCTAGTTTTAATGCTTTTTGCACCTCATTTTCAATTGCTGCAAAAATGCTATAATTTACCCAGTTCTTGGTTGCATTCACTCACCTCCATTGCTATTTTCTTCCAAGCCCCTTTTATGTCATTCCTGAAAAGGCAGAATCATTTGCTAGCAAGTTCCTCTAATCTCCATGCTACCCTTTACACTTTCTGATCCAAAGTGCAGGAAGAATCAATTTTTCTAAAATGAATATAGAATTCACTTATTAAATAATCAAATATGCATATAATTCTTTTTACATGTACCAATGTCAGATATTTCCTGGATAAAATAGTGAATAAGGACCCAAGTGATAATACAGTAGGTTATTTTACATGCAGCCTACCCAGGTTTGATCCATGGCATCCTAAGCACCCATGACGTCCCTACTTGAGAACTCCAGGAGTGCTCCCAGAGCACAGTGCCAGAATAATCCCTGAACAACATGGTGTGGTTCAAAAACAAAACAACAGCAAAACGAAATGTGAATGAATAAGAGCCTGTCCTGTCTTGAAACTGACTCATAATTATATTTGAATATTACTATGTCTTTATTCAAAAATACCACAGGCATTCCTGATTTTTGAAAAAGTTCTTGCTGATTTTGAAAGACAAATAATAACAGCAACAATGCAACATATTTAACCTGTTTTTCTAGTTAAAACCAGCATCTGGAACAATGGTACAGTGGGTAAGGTTAATGCCTTGCATCTGGCGGACCAGTTTTAATTCCTGGCATCCCATATGGTCCCTTGAGTACTGCCAGGAATAATTAGAGTGCATAGCCAGGAGTAGCCTCTGAATATCTCAGACTATGACCACTAAAACAAACAACAAAAAACAAAAAAAAGAAAGAAAATAAAACAAATACGAAAGACAATATATCAATTGTAATGTCCAGTTTTTTCTTGGCAGCATCCTGTCTGAGCACTAAGTGGAGTGGAAGTGGTATCACTAACATTTTTCCTCTAATCATGTGTCTTTCATGATTTTTTCTGTATATTAATATGACGATGTGCGATTTTGTGTTATTTTGCAAGATTTTTAGCTAATTTTGTCATTTGGGGAAAGTTTCTTGTATAATTATTTTATTTTTATTTATGTTTAATGGTTACAATTGTGATTACAATTCTGCTCTTGATGTACAAAATTTATTTATGCACCTTCTGCCCCCAAGAGCCAAAAGAGCCATGTGTCACCTAAGTACGTGCTATCCTTATGTCGGTTCTCATACACATCTTTCTTTCTCCTGACCTCTGTCACTATTTTGTGATCTGAGATATATATAATCAAAGCCCAAGGGTTCCTCATCATTCAATACTGTCAAATCACTTATTGTTGTTTGTATCTTGCCATGCTACCACAGATCAGATCATCTAGTATTTGTTATTTTCTCACTGATCTACTTTTTAGGTCAGTTAAACTTATGCTAAACTTATCATACAGTTCCATATAAGCTACAGAAAACAGAGGTTTCATCTTTTCTTATACCTGAGTGTTATTCCATCTCTATATATGTTCCAAATCTTATTTATCCACTCATATATCATTGGCTATTGAGACACTTAACATATCCTGACATTTTTTCATATCATTTCAATGATATAGGTATTCATATATCTTTGCAAGTTAATGTTTTCTTGTGTCCTGAGGGTAGATGATAAGAAGTGGTAACACAGGGTAATAAGGAAGTTCTATTCTTAGGTATTTTTTAAAAAAGATTCATGCCATTTTCCATTGAGGATGAACCAGTCAACATTCCCAACAATGAGTGGCTTTTCACCCACATTTCTTCCAAACATTGGTTGTTTTTAGTCTACTTGTTTATCAATCTCATTGTTGTAAGATGATAGCTTATTGATGTTTTTATTTACATTTTTATGTTAATTAACAGTAAAATTGACAGTGAAATTTTTAAAATGTATGTGTTCATCTAGACCAATTTTTGGTTGGGATTATTGTTTATATTTTTATTTAGTTTTTTGAATCCTTTGCATATCGTGGGTATTAGCCTTTTACTGATATATGTTGTGCAAGAATTTCCTTTCATTTAATTCAGTGTCTTTCATTGGTCTAAAATTTATTTTGGCATGTAAAATCTTTTGAGTTTGTTAAGGTCCCTTTTGTTTATTTTTATTTTATCCACTAGTGGAGTCATATCATTGAAGACATCTCTGAGGTGTTTATATGGGAGAGGTCTGCCTGTTCCTTTCAACATATTAACTGGGTTCTGGTCCAATCTTGAAGCCTTAATTCACTTTGAGTTTACATATATATATATATATATATATATATATATATATGTATATATATGAAGTACAGATTTACTTTGTAAATTTTTGTGAATTGGAGACTCTAAAATAGCACTCAGAGAATGTAGGGCTCCTCCTGGAAATCCTTCACAAAACAGGCCTGCATTTTAGTGCAAGTATCTGTGGACAGGATGCTGGTTGGGCCCCATGGTATCAGGGATTAGCCTGATATCCTGAGGGTGTTCAGGAACCTGTCTGGGCTGCACTCGCAATGACTGAGTAACCCTATATTATGGAAGATTCAACCAGCCTTAGCTGCATGTAAGGAAAGCATCTTATCCCTTGGATATTTTATTCTCAATTTTTATCTGGTTGAGTATCCAGTTTTTCCAGCATAATTTATTGAATGATCTTTAATTATCATATCTGAGAATCACTTAGTCTTTTATGAGTTTTATGATTCCATGCAGATGTTAGTAGATTTTGTTTTATGTTTTTGAGATATGTTTTGTCTACATGTGTATATATACACGTATACACATTCACACATATATGTATATAAGCATATACACATACATGCATATATACATACGTATGCATACATATGCATATACATACATATATGATATATATATATAATATATCATATCATGCTGGTGCTCAATGTGGCCAAACAGGTTCTATCCTCAGCTCTGCATATATATATGTATGTGTATATGTATGCATACGTATGTATATACGCATGTATGTGTATATGCTTATATACATATATGTGTGTATGTATATATGTATGCAGAGCTGAGGATAGAACCTGTTTGGCCACATTGAGCACCAGCATGCACTGTTCTCTCAAGCTCAGGCACAAAATGCCTAGCCCTGTACTCAATCTCATACAACACAATGATTGCAACAATTTTATAGCCTGCTTCTTTCCTTTACTGGTTTTTGTTTCTAAGACTTTTTAAATTGTAGTCTTTAGAATATTTTTTGTATATTATGTCAATTGCAAGTAGTGATAGTTTAACTTATGTATAATTAATGCTTATTACTTTTTACTATTTCAGCTTATGAAATATTTGACATAAATATTTATGATAGTAATAAGCTACTTTATTTATGCATAGGGAAATGGCAAATTTATTCGTTATATAGTATTTTGACTAGAGAGAATTTAAATGTGTCTGTATATGTATATATAAGTATATAGTAATCTTTATATAAATTTAGTCCTTGATGCATATCACATCTTGATTTTTCTTTTCTTAAAAATTATTTTTATTAAGGACATGAATATGATAACCCACTATATTGTTAGTAATTCGAATTTCCTTCCAGCCCCATAATTAGTAACTATCATAATCATCCTTTTTCATCATTTTTTTCTTTTCTTTTTTTTTTCTTTTCTTTCTTTTCTTTTTTTCTTTCTTTCTTTCTTTCTTTCTTTCTTTCTTTCTTTCTTTTCTTTCTCTTTCTTTCTTTCTTTCTTTCTTTCTTTCTTTTTCTTTCTTTCTTTCTTTCTTTCTTTCTTTCTTTCTTTCTTTCTTTCTTTTCTTTCTTTCTTTCTTTCTTTCTTTCTTTCTTTCTTTCTTTCTTTCTTTCTTTCTTTTTTTGCTTTTTGCATCACACTCTGCAATGCTCAGGGGTTACTCCTGGCTCTGCACACAGTAATTACTCATAGCAGAGCTTGGGGGACCATATGGGGTGCCGAGGACCGAGGATGGAAACAGGTTAGACATGTGCAAGTCAAATGTCCTATCCACTGTGCTATCACTCTGGCACACTTTTTATCAGTTTTATAAATTTAAAAGTGAATGTGATATTTGTTTCTAAGTTCTGTAGTATATGAGTTTCAATATGTTCAAAGATTCATCATCCAGGTCCGTAAGATAGTACAGGATGTACATTTACTTTCACTTAGCCAACTTAAGTTTGATCCCTGGCACCACATATGGTCTGAATCTAGCCAATGTGATCTCTAAGCATAGAGCCAAATGTAAGCCCTGAACATTGATGTGTGTGACACACAACTCTCTCCCCACTAAGTGAATTACAATCCAGCCTAGTCATTTGTTTATTCTCATAATGTATGCTTAATTTTAATCATTTTGCAATGAATAAGCATTTGATTTTTAGAGAAAATTTAGTCTCCCACCCATAATTACGTTTTGCCTCACCATCAACATTCCACTCTAGTATTTTTACATTTGTTGAAATTTCTAAATCCTCGTTGGCACATCACTTTCAACCAAAGTCCATAGTTTCAATTAGGGTTCATATTTTGTTTTGTGTGCACAATTTGATAAATTTATAATGACATCAATCTTGATTTTTTTGTGACTTGTTGCTTCAACTTGTTGGCACTTAATAATATTCCCTTTTGTGGCTATAATTTATTCATTTGTTCATCTTTTGAAGGATATATTCAGTTGATTTCAAAGTTTGACAGTATACATCAAACAGAAGAGACCATCTATGTGCTAATTTTTGTGTGTCTTCAATTTATATGGATAAATACTAAGAAGTAATATTTTTATACAACATACTAAAGGTGTATTTAGTTTCATGATATATTGGCAAAATGTCTTTCATAGTAACTATCATTTTATATTCCCAACAGCAATGAATGGGAGTTCTTGTTCCTCTGTAGGTTCTAATGGTGTTGTAACTGTTAGAATTAGCATCATCATGGATTTCTGTCATTCTAGTAAGTGCTTAAAGGTATCTCATTCTTATCTTAGTCTGCAGTATTTTCTAATATCTATAGTGTGGCATGTCCTTCTGTGTGCTTATTTCCCTTTGTTTATATTTTATTTTGAGAAGCTTGATCATATATTTTTACAGTTATTTTAATTAGGAAGTCGTCACTCTCTTATAGTTAGTTTTATTGTTCTTGACTTTTACATAACAGTCCTTCTGAAAATATTTTCTCTGAGTTCTTTTGGTAGAGCGTTTCTCATGGTAAGATATTTTTCTTTTAAAGTTTAACTTACTGACACTTCCTTTATAGATTATGCCTGTATTATTGTTTCTAAAAAATACTGTTACCAAACCCAGTGTCATTAGATTTTCTCCTATGTAAGCATATGAGTTTCGTAGTTAAACATGTTGCACTTCTATATTTTGACTTGATTTTGATAAAGGATGCTAATTTTGCAGTAGATTAAATAAGTGGGGAACATGCAAGTAGTGCTAGGGGACAAGAAACACTTGACCAATCAGTGTATAGCAGTTCAATGGTAGTGTCTGAGGATATAGGGCTACTCAGGGTATCATTTGTGGTGCTTAGGGGACCTCTGTTTATATCTGAGGTTCTTGGGGAGATGTATCGTGATGGAGATCAAACTCAGGTTGTTAAGCATGCCCACCAGACCATTAAATTAACACCTGAGGTTAAATATTTGTGCATGTGATTAATCATTCTATATCCTTTGCTGAAATGAGTGTGTGTCTGTGCATTCTCCAATTATCTCTGTTTCTTTTAAATATTAGTTAATTTTTTTTAAATTTTTTTTAAAATTTATTATACCACAGTGAAACATACAATTACAAAGGTGTTCATAATTGGTTCTTGGTAATACAGTATACCAGCACCCATCCCTCCACCAGTGCCCCATTTCCACCACCAATGTACCCCACCCCCTCCTGCCCACCCCCATGCTGCCTTAATAGCAGGTACCCCAGTTTCCTCTCTTTCTCTCTCTGTCTCTCTCTCTTGTCTCTGCATCTCTCTCCCTCTTATTTTACACATTGTGGCTAGCCCTGCAGGTATTTAGAGTTTATAACTTAAGTCTCTTTGTGTATATTCAATGGTGAGTTTTAATCTGCCATTACCATTTCCCACATTTAGTAAAACACTGGTAGCTATTTATGTCGTATTAATGAATGCAATCATTCTATATCTGTCCTTTTCCTTCTGACTAATTTCACTCAGCATGAAAGTCTCCATGTCCCTCCATTTGCAGGTAAATTTCATAATGTCATCTTTTCTGACAGCCGCATAGTATTCCATAGTGTAGATAAACCACAGTTTCTTTAGCCAGTCCTCTGTTCTCGGGCATTTAGGTTGTTTCCAGATTCTAGCTATAGTGAATAGCGCAGAGATGAATAAAGAAGTACAGATAGTGTTTCTGCTATGTGTTTTTCGGTCTCTCGGAATTCCCAGGAGTGCTATTGCTGGATCAAATGGGAGCTCAATATCTAGTTTTCGGAGGAATGCCCATATTGTTTTCCAAAGGGCTGGACCAGTCGGCACTCCCACCAACAGTGGATCAGAGTCCCTTTTCCCCCACATCCACGCCAGCACCGGTTGTTCTTGCTGTTTTGGATGTGTGCCAGTCTCTGTGGTGTGAGATGGTACCTCATTGTTGTTTTGATTTGCATCTCCCTGATGATTAAAGATGAAGAACACTTTTTCATATGCCTTTTGGCCATTTGAATTTCTTCTTTTTTTGGAAGCTGGGCAGCTACATGTAAAAAATGAACTTAGACCTCCTTCTAACGCCATGCACAAAAGTCAGATCAAAATGGATTCTAGATCTCAACATCAGACATGAATCTATAATGTACATCGAAGAAAACATAGGAGAAACGCTCACGACATCGAAACGAAAAGTATCTTTAAAGATGACACACCACTAACCAAGCAAATGGAAGCAAAGATAAACAAATGGGATTATATAAAACTAAAAAGCTTCTGCACCTCAAAAGAAACAGTGACCAAGATACAAAGACAATCCACAGAGTGGGAAAAGATATTCACCCAAGACCCATCTGACAAGGGGTTAATATCCAGGATATATCAGGCACTGGTAGCACTCCACAAGAAAAAAATATTAGTTAATTTTATTTGTATAAATGCATTTGTGATCATTTTGTTCCATGGTGAATGCATCTGTTATTTCACTAATACCACGCTGTCTTTAATACTACAGCTTTGTAATTATATTGAAATCAGTTGGCTTCATTCTCCTGTGTTCTTCCACAAAATTTTGTTTACTATTTTGTATCTCTTCCCTCTCCATATAAACTTATGTGTTTGATACTGATTTCAGTAACCAGAAAGTACTTGCTAGAATCTTTATTGGAAATATGCTGAGGGAGACATCAAGAGGAAAGAACTGACTAATGACAGCATTTTATATTTTATTTTGTTTGGGGGTCCGGCCCAATAGTGCTTAGGACTTATTCGTGGCACTGCACTCCAGAGATCACACCTGGTGGGTCTCAGGGGACCTCATGGGGTGCTAGGGATGGAATTTGGGTTGGCATCATACAAGGCAAGCATGCTACCCACTGTACTATCTCTCCAGTCCTTAGTTTTCACAGTGTTGTCTTCGTATTCTACATAGAATGTTTCTCTATTCATTTACCTCTTTGGTTTTCCTCATCATGAAAACTAAAGTTATTCTTCTATAAATCTTAGCCATGTTTTAGGTTTGCATCAGTTTTTTTGTTTGCTAATGTAATTAGTATTATCCTTAAATTTCAAATTTAGCAATCTTGTATTTTGTAAGTATATGAGAAGTAACACATTTATAATTACTGTGTATGTAAGGATTTTCAAGAATTACTTAAGAATTTTGTCATCTTGTTTTTTCTACATAGGCAATTTTATTTCAGTATTAATACATCTTACAATTTTCTCCCTAATCTATCATTTGCTTTTTCTCTTTTACTTTATTAACCAGAACATTCAGTATGATGTAAAAGAAGTGGGAACATTTCTGCCTTCTCCAGCACAAAAGAAAGCATCTGGTTATTAACCCACCTTTAAGTATGATGTTGATGGCAGAATTTTTTTATATGTTCTTTATTGAGTTGAAGAAATTTGCATGTATCCTAGTTGTCAGAAGAGTGTTAGACTGTGTAAAAATAGTTTGTTATGTGTATTATTTTCATCTGTTGACATAATGTTAATATTTTATTTTCTAGACCATTGATGAATTGCATTAGTTGGTTTTAAATGTTGAACCAGCCTTGTGTAAATAAAGTAATTTCCCTTGGTTATGGTCCATAATTATTTTAATACATTGTGTTTAAAACTCTTGTGGAAAATATTTAAAATCTATTTCCAGACTTATTCAGAGATTGTTTGAAGAATAACTACATTCTGAGTTTATCTTCTATGACAGCTTTATGACACACCAGAGTATCTGTTGCCTTTCCACGTGTTGTCACTGTTCTTACAAGTATTGATCTAAGTCTAGTTTCTTTCACTTAATTTTACATTTCCTGCTTCAAATGATCTAAAGAAATCTCATGATCAATATTCTCCAAGATCTGATGTTCCATGAGCTCTGCGTTACCAAAATCTTTGCACATTGGAGAGACTCTTCACATCTTTGTAACTGGGCTAGTTTTTTATCTAATATGCTCCCCATTATTTTCAGTATATTTCCCTCATGGAAACTCTTGTTGCCATTTTTCAAATTTTGAAATTCCTCTGACTCCCATCATGGGTTCTTCTCTTTCTACTCACTTAGAAGAGGCAGTTGTATTTTCTCAGTGTGTTTTTTGTTGTCCTAGAAACCTTGCTACATATATCTCCGCCACATTATTGGATTCCACTAATATTCAGATATCTGTTGGGAACGTTCATTGTTTCAAGAAGCTTTGGATAACATCAGAGGGAATAACATTTTGTGACAAGGCTTTAAATGGATTTGTGAATCAAAGATGTGAAATGGCACTGATAGCTGGAAATAATAGAAAAAGGAAATGCATCATGAAGCATATTGACAGTTTGGAAGCATATTCAGTTCTCACTAGTATAGTCATAATTCTATTGACAGAGGTACAGATGATGCCTCCTCAAATCTTAGTAATTATATTGTTAACAAAATTCCTGTATCAGATGCATTGTAGATAATAATGAAAAATGAAGAATTTTGAATATTATTATGGAATGACTAGTTATATAATTCTGTTTTATATATACATATAATGTTTATTTATATACACATATATGTAAATATAGCACAATAAAATATTATGTAACATTTTGTACACAGGATAAAGTATATATAATCATCATATCATATGTTTCTATATAAAATTGGTTAATTAAAATACGATGACATTAGTGGTAAGCTATATATGTCATATATATGATATATGTTACATATTATATATGGATATGTCGTAGGTCAATATACGTATTGGCATATGACATACATTGAGTTTGTAGGGAGTCCAAAATGCAGCTCTGTCTCACATTCATTGATTTAAAGAAAGCCTTTGATTCTGTTGAGACTGAAGTGGTTATCAAATCCCTAGCCAAACAGTGCGTTCAAACCCAATATATCAGGGTCCTTCATGAGCTGTATTAGGGATCCACCACCAGGATCTTACCGTTCTACAAGGAAGTGATCATTGATGTCTAAAGAAGGGTTAGGCAGGGTGATACCATTTCACTGAAACTGTTCAGTGCCACCCTCGAGAACATCATGCGACAATTAGAATGGGAAGGAATGGGAGGTGAAGATAGACAGTCGGCAACTACACCACCTCACCTTCGCGAGATGACATTGTTCTAATAACACCAAACATCAGCCAAGCAGCATAAATGCTGACTGACTTTGACCGAGAATATGGAAAGATAGGTCTACAGTTGAATCTCAACAAAACAATGTTCATGAAAAATGAACTAGTTTGAGAGACCCCATTCACGCTCAATGGAACAAACATCTCTGAATGTAGCAGTTATGTGTAACTAGGTCGAGAAGTCAACATGATGAATGACCTAAAACCTGAGCTGCGCAGGAGGAAGAGAGCGGCATGGAACACCTTCAAGAGCATCAAATAATAGCTGAAAGGACAAAGAACTTTAGGCTCCAGGAACATCTCTTTTGACTCCACCATTCTCCCTGCTTTAACATATGCCTCAGACCTGGGCCCTACAAAAGCAGGATGGGATGAAATGCTATTTGGGTCTCCCAAAGAAATTGAAAAGAAAAATGCTTGGAATATCACGCCTCACTCAAGTGATAGAAGGAATCCAGAGTACTGGCCTCCATCAATGATCCAGAGTCAGGGATGCTGTCTCATTTGCCAAGGTGTTGAAAATCTGATGGGCTGGACATGTAATGAGATTTGGAGACTACCGCTGGACTAGAGCCGTTACTGACAGGATCCCACGCATGTCAAAAAGATCACATGGCGGCCACCTTCAAGATGGTCAGACTTCTTCATCAAGACCCTGAGCAATCAGTTTGAGGCTCTTTGTATCTCTGGAGCAAGCAGATGACATTAGGCTACACTGGCATGAGACAGGGACAAATCGAAACGTTACTGGCACCCACTCCAGCAAATCTATGAATAAACGGATGTCAAGTAAAGTGATCAAGTCATATGTCATATGTGAGTTATATATAACATATATAGTTATAGATGCATGTTATATATGTGTGTTATATAACACACACACATATATATATAACTATATATATATATATATATATAACTGGTAACACCATAAGAGGAATATTATTGGGCAGTTAAATGAAATAGGGTGCTATGATAAAATTGATCTCAAAAATATTATGGTAAATTAAGTTTCAGGAAATTTTATAGTCACAATTCTATCACTATTATATAACATGTACAAAATTTACGTCTATATAGAGAAAAGTTTTTTTAAGTATTTTATTATACCGCTGTGAGATGTACAATTATAAAGATGTTCATATTTGGGTTTTGGTCATATAGTGTTCCAGCACCCCATCCCTCCAAGAGTGGCCATCTCCCACCAACAACGTTCCCAGTTCCCTCCCCTCCCCCAGCCCACCTCTATGGCAGATTGTTTATTTTTCCCTTTCTCTCTATCTCTTTCTCTTTTCCTTCTCTTCCAGATGATGGATTACAGAACATACATTAAAGGGTTGTCATGTGTATCTTTTTGCCTGTATTTAATGCTCACTTCTAGGTTGGTATTAGTACTTTCAACAATTGTTCGCACACTGTTCCATTTTCTGTCTTACCAAGGGTCTGACTCCCAGCACGTTTGTGATAATTTCCACCTTTGACAAGAACTCCTGATACATATTTCACTTGACCTTGGATATTAGTGTCATAATATGTACATATATATTTATGTCATGCAATTAAATGCAGTAATTTTATAACTGTCTCTCTCCTTCTAGCTAATTTCACTGAACATGATCTTCTCCATGTCCAACCATTTATAGGCAAATTTCTTTCTTCTTTTTCTTTCTTTTTTTTTTTTTTTTTTGCTTTTTGGGTCACACCCGGCAATGCTCAGACAATGCTCAGGGGTTACTTCTGGCTCTTCACTCAGGAATTACTCCTGGTGGTGCTCAGGGGATAATATGGGATGCCGGGGATAGAACCCGGCAGGCACAGGCCGGCTACGTGCAAGGCAAATGCTCTACCCGCTGGACTGTTGCTCCGGCCCCGGAAAGGCAAATTTCATAACTTCATTTTTCTAACAGCTGCATAGTATTCCATTGAATAGTTGTACCAACGCTTCTTTATCCAGTCATCGATTCTCCCGCACTTTGGTTGTTTCCAGATTCTGGCTATTGTGAATAATGCTGCTATGAGCATAAAAGTAGGGATGGGGGATGGTGTTTCTGCTGTGTATTTTTGGCTTACCAGAGTATATTCCCAGGAGTGGTATGGCTGGTTCAAATGGGGTTCAATTTCTAGTCTTTGGAGGAATGTCCATATTAAATTCCAGAAAGGCTGTACCAGCTGGTATTCCCACCAACAATGGATGAGTGCCCCCTTTCCCCCCACATCCACTCCAACACTTGTTGTTCTTGCTCTTTTTTAAATTTTATTTATTTATTTATTTATTCATTTATTCATTTATTTATTTATTTATTGCTTTTTGGGTCACACCCGGCGGTGTTCAGGCATTACTCCTGGCTCTGCACTCAGGAATTACTCCTGGCGGTGCTCGGGAGACCATATGGGATGCTGGGGGAATTACTCCTGGCGATGCTCGGGGGATCATATGGGATGCTGGGGATCGAACCCAGGCCGGCATAGGCCATCACGCGTGCAAGGCAAACGCCTACCTGCTGGGCTATTGCTCCAGCCCCTGTGTTTTTTTGCTCTTTTGGATATGTGCCAGTCTCTGTGGTGTAAAATTATATCTCATTGTTGTTTTGATTTGCATTTCTCTGATGATTAGTGATGATGAGCATTTTTTTCATATGTTTTTTGGCCATTCAAATTTCTTTCTTGTTGAAGTTTCTGTTCATTTCTTCTCCCCATTTTTTGATGGGGTTGTTTGTTTTCTTCTTGTAAAGTTCTACCAGTGTCTGATATATCCTGGAAATTAACTCCCTTATCGGATGGGTATCGGGTGAATTTTCTTTCCCATTCTGTGGACTGTCTTTGTATCTTAGTCACTGTTTCTTTTGAGGTGCAGAAGTTTTTTAGTTTCATGTAGTCCCAAATATTTATCTTTTCTTCTAGTTGCTTTGTTGATGATGTTTTACCTTTGAAGATGTCTTTAGCTTCAATGTCGTGGAGGGTTTTTCCTATATTTTCTTCAATGTACTTTATGGATTCAAGTCGGATATTGAGATCTTTAATCCTTTTTGATCTGATTTTTGTGTATGGTGTTAGACAGCCTTTTTTTGATCTGATTTTTTGTGTATGGTGCTAGACAGAAGTCCAAATTCATTTTTGTACATGTCGCTGCCCAGTTTTCCCCAACATCACGTGTTGAAAAAAACTTTCCTTACTCCATTTTGTACTCTTTGCACCTTTATCAATGATTAAATGATCATCTGTTTGAGGTTGGGTGTCAGGATACTCAATTCTATTCCATAGGTCCACAGGTCTGTTTTTATTCCAATACCACGCTTTTTTAATTACTACTGCCTTGTGGTACAGTTTGAAGTTGAGAAAGATGATGCCTCCCATCTTCTTTCTCCCAAGGGTTGCGTTTCTTGATGATGAGATCTGAAGTGGGTCCCACAAAATATGAATATAAGGAAGGTTTGGGGGGATTTAATAGTTTTTTTAAAATGGAGTATCATGATTAACACTATTATATTAATTTCTAAAAAATCACTGATTTCATGCCCTGGATGCCCTATGTAAGTTGTGTCCAAAGAAGAATCCTTACAATATAAATATTTATTTTAATGTATGTATAAGACTAATTGAGAACAAATAAGGTATTTTTATACATAGATTATAATTATCAGCCCCAGGATATAAACAAAAATAATCATAATTTTATATTAATTTTATATGAATAATTTTATATGAATAAAGTAATATTCACATGATTTTATATGAATTACTTGATTTTGAATACTTAACAATAGCCCTTCAAAATGACATAATTAATACAATTTTTAAAATTTTATTATACCACTGTGGAATATACAATTCCAAATCTGTTCATTAATGAGTTCAGTCATACAGTATTCCAGCACCTATTTCTCCAACAATGCACATTTCCCACTGCTAGTGTTCCCCGTATTTCTTCCTCCATCCTCCCCAGCCTGCCTCTCTGGCAGTGACTTTTCCTCCTCTTTTCTCTAATTAATAGTTTCCATGTTCCCCATTTTGCAGATGAGGACATAAGAGGAAAGCTTAAATAACTAAAGTCAGAGTACTCCTGGTAAAGTAGAAAGTGAAACCTGAGTCATATAATAACATATAATAACTTAAGCCTATTATCTTTAATTCAACCATTAGCAATTATACCTACAGCTTCAGATATGAGTTTACATTTTATGAACAGTTCATATTGGTGACACATTTTTAGTTAATCGAGAAAGCCAAAATATCTAAGTGTTATATTATAACTTCTTTGTTCTTGCTGTAATCCCAGATCTGAAAATATATCACAAAAATATGAAGGCTAATACTGTTATCTGGGTAGTTAAGTTGTCTAGAAAGAAAATTCAGGTTTCTTTAATGGGGAAAATAACACTATTTCCCTAATCAATTTTCAGTAAACGGTTAATTTTACATAAATGGTCAATTTTCAGTAAATGGTTAATTTTACATGAAGTTATTTTTAACAGGTATTATACTAAGAATATCTAGCTAAAAATTATCCATTTGAGACTAATCACCACCATACACAATCATACCACATAGTAAGGATATCTCCCTTTGATGATTATGCTTAACAGGGTGTGTATCACTTCCTTAAAGTCCTTGGGAAAGAGTACTTGCAAGATAGTTGGTTGGCAACTATACCACCTCCACTTCGCTGATGACATAATTTTAATAACAGCAAACATTAGCCAAGAGGCACAAATGCTGGCTGACTTCGACCGAGAATGTGGAAAGATAGGTCTACAGCTGAATCTTAGCAAAACTATGTTCATGAAAAATGAACTAGTTCCAGAGGCCCCATTCACTCTCAATGGAACAAACATCTCTGAATGCAGCAGTTATGTGTACCTAGGTCGAGAAGTGAACATGAGGACGACTGCTGGACTAGAGCTGAAACTGACTTGATCCCACGGGATGTCAAAAGATCACGTGACCGCCCACCTTCAAGATGGTCATACTTCTTCGTCAAGACCCTGAGCGAATGGTTTGAGACTCTTTGTATTCCTGAAGCTACCAGATACCTTTGGGCTACACTGACACGTGATAGGATCAAATGGAAATATTACTGGCACCGGCTTGAGCAAATTGAAGAATAATGGGATGCCAAGTGATCAAGTGGATTACTAAATTTTACTCGCGTATGTTTTATCTATTTCATATAAACTCGAAAATATGTTGGAACAGCATTTAAAAAAT
Source organism: Cryptotis parvus (assembly GCA_021461705.1). Lineage (NCBI taxonomy): Eukaryota > Metazoa > Chordata > Mammalia > Eulipotyphla > Soricidae > Cryptotis > Cryptotis parvus. The sequence continues at coordinate 1,854 of JAJIBD010031910.1, read as the reverse complement.
AAAGACATGGAAAATATGGTAAATACCAGATTTATCATTTGTCTATAACTGAAATAATTAAATCATGAACAATGCCATAAATCATGGTGCCTTAATAAATATAAAATTAAAAGTTAAAGAAAAAAAGACATAGTAAGTAAAGATACAAATTCACTCTGTCCCATGTATGTGAATCTCTGGATCAGCATACCTGGGCTGGGCTTAAAAAGACTGCTGCAGGGCGGGCGCGATAGCCCAGCGGGTGGGGCATTTGCCTTGCACACGGCCAGCCCATGCTGGCCGGGTTCGATCCCCGGCATCCCATATGGTTCCCCAGAGCACCGCCAGGAGTAATTCCTGAGGGCAGAGCCAGGAGAGAAAGCCCTGAGCTTTGCGGGTGTGACCCAAAAAACAAAACAAAAACAAAACAAAACAAAACAAAAAGACTGCTGCAGGGCGGGTCTCTGATGAGCCAGGCTTGTGATCAGCTCTTCTGACAGGTGGAGCTCAGACAAGTGAGGACTCCAGATGTGGAAAATGGTGGCCCCTCATGGTGTGGGGGTTCCTCTGACTTCTTGTTAGACTCTGCTGTTGTGGCAGGCCAGGGCTAGAACCCTGGGCACCTCGTGATCAGCTGGGCACAGGGAGAGCCTGTAGCAGCTCTGCCTCATGTATGTGAGTCTCAAAATGTTACATTGACCTAAAATTTTGTTTATATATCATCCTTTCTTATGTATCATCCCCTGTTTATATATCACCTTACTTCATTTTGAAAAATAAAATAAAATAATATGACTTTGCTGATAAAGTAATAGTGTGAATAATCATCAAACCACTTTTTTCTTATTTTTGATATGTGTGAAATAATTTTAAAGATGCAAAAGATGAGTAAAAGATAAAAATATTTGTTATTTCTCACTACTCATTCCTAAGAAAAACTTCTTGTGGTATATTTACAATATTTGACTTGTGTCTATTTGACATTAGAGGCTAGTGAACCTGTTTGAAAGATTTCTAACATTTAGTATAATTTTTCACTTTTTAAAATTTAAAAGCATTGCCACTATTTTCTGTACACTACATAGCATATGCTATTTTCTTGTTCCATGCACGGTCACTTGATCACTTGATCACTTGTCATCCATATTTGTCGATTTGCTCGAGTAGGCTCCAGGAGCGTTTCAATTTGTTCCTATCATGTGCCAGTGTAGTCCAATAGCATCTGCTAGCTCCAGGAATATGAAGAGCCTCAACACATTCGTCCAGGGTCTTGATGAAGAAGTCTGACCACCTTGTAGTTGGACGGCCATGTGATCTTTTGGCGTCCCTTGGCATCCAGTTGGTACCGACTCTAGTCCAGCGGTGCGTCTTCAAGTGACATTACATGTCCTGCCCTTCTGATTTTCGGCGCCTTGGCAAATGAGACAGTGTCCCTGACTCTGGATTGTCAATGGACATTGGAACTCTGGATTTCTTCTCTCACTTGAGTGAGCTGTGATATTCAAAGCATCTTTCTTTAGATTCCTCCTTGGAGACCCGAATAGCATTTTCATCCTGTTTTCGTAGAGTCCAGGTCTGTGAGGCATATGTTAAAGCAGGGAGAATGGGTGGAGTCGAAGGGATGTGCCCAGAGAGGAAGTTCTTGGTCCTTTTATCTATTTCTTTAGTGCTCTTGAAGGTGTTCCCATGCTGCTCTCTTCCTTCTGGGCAGCTCAGGTTTTAGATCTTTTATCATGTTGATTTCTTGCCCTAGGTACACATAACTGCTGCATTCAGAAATGTTTGTTCCATTGTAAACACCCAATTGATTTTAATATCTCTTCATCTAGGGATACATTTATAGTATTTATCTTTTAATTTAGACTACCATCCACA